>JAXRKP010001295.1:67500-72500 GCA_037039925.1 Doris montereyensis | reverse complement strand
TAATGGCAGTACTGTCTTTGATAAAATGAGTTCACACAAACTATTACTGGAGAAAATTCTCAATACATAATACATGTACGTATGCCAGTAAAAGATTTATGGCTCGACTTAATTACAGCGCTGTATTAACACGAAGATTTAAAGGAATCCGGCATTCGATCAAAAGGCGAAAAGCTATTCACATGACAACGAAATGACAACTTCAATAAAATGGTACATTTCTTGTTTATTACGTCTACAACGAAAAGAGAAAACAAGTTCTTAATTTCGTTGAAGAATTCATTTAGTAGTTGTATCATGCCTAATGAGTTTGTGCCTTTAGTTTCTAAAATCATGTTTTTTTAAAAATAAGTTAGATCGAGAAATATGACACGAAATCCGTGCTATTATAGCCTTGGTACATGTATCATGCTATTCATCAGAGCCTCATATGGACACGTTCGATATAAGTTCAAAGACAGAGAAACTATGCATGGGCAGCAAATAAGATCAAACCATTGACCACCACAGCGGCACCCATCGCCTGGCCATGATTATCTCTGATGCCCATGATTGTTTCCTTGTGTTTTTCTTTTGTCTTCGTTCCTATGGACTCGAGTACAATAGGGGTCTCCAGTTAAGAGGCCGGTCATCAGCAGACAACAAAATGCGGCCTCTAGCCGGACGGTGTCTCATGGGAAATTGAACACATGATTGCGGTCTGTAGCCAAGATAGTCATAGATAACGTTTTTGTCGTTCAGAACTTTAGGCTTAGAATCAAAACGAGAGGGATGAGGATGTATAAGAAAGATTAGGAAGAGTGAAGCTGTGTAGATGTCAATCGTCTCATTTATCTGGTGAGTGTCGGGCGTCAACATCAAAGAACCTGACATTGGTTAAGAGCAGCTAGCAGAGATTCTAGTTATTTTGTTTGCCTTCAACACGGTGTAGATCTACAATGACATGTTCAAGATATAGGGACACGTGACATTACCTATCTCAATTTGAATGTTCATTCTATTGCAGTTTAGCAGACCATTAGACCTTCAGACAAGAACCAGGGTTTTCAAAGCGATTTCTTAGACATAATAATTAAAGAGGACAAAATCTGTTACATGAAAAAAAAAACAACGTTTTAGGCGGACTGGCCTTCTAGGCGGACTGACCACTTAAGCGGAGACCATTGTATATTTATATATTATTTCATGCATTACTGTCTACGTGACCCCTTGTCCCATCCTTTGTCTTTAGATTTATTCCCCCCTTAAATCAGCAAATTATTTACAAACTGTTTTAAAAAGATTTGCTTAGATAATACAATGCAAACATACATCATGCACACCATGCGTATCAGTCTCCACTTTGACATTGAACGAACGTTTTTTTCATTTTTTAAATTTTTTCGTCAATTTCGTTCTTAAAAATATCATCTTTTTTATTTAGATATTTATCTCTACGAAATAGCTTATTCTAAATAATTGATAACACTAAATTTGTTTCTGTTTGTTTTTAGTGTTGATCACGTCCACAATATAAAAAAACTGACAGAAATTTAAAGATAAAAAAATTGAATAGAAATAGGATAAGATAAATTTATTGATCTCAGATGAGAAAATTGATTTGGTCACATACAATTTTTACTGTCACAGTTACAAACAAATTTCTATTTGAGTATTCAAATATAACTAGAATAGATACATAAAGGGGAGTGGTGAGGTGAGTGAAAACTTTAAGAAAAAAAAAGTTATCAGAGAGAAAACCCTTAGGAGCTTAAGCAACTTAGATACATTTTAATCAAACTTACATGCATGAGCTACATTGAGTATCAATTATAATTATTGATAGTTGATGGGATGGACAAAAAAAACCCATGCAACAATTCTTCGTTATTGAAAGAAGTTAAATCGATGCATTATATTTTATAAAACATCTTGTCGAGTGGGTTGAGTTGAATTGCATGACTTTAAAAGATTCAAACAAATCTACAACAAAACGAATATTTTGTCTTTAATTAAGTACAAGACTGCACATTAATATATAAAATGTAAGTGTTGTAATCGACAGTACATACAGTATATTAGTCAATTACTGAATTATTATAGTATATGCTCATCCACAATTGAGAGAGAGAGAGAGATGAGAGAGAGAGAGAGAGAGAGAGAGAGAGAGAGAGAGAGAGAGAGAGAGAGAGAGAGAGAGAGAGAGAGAGAGAGAGAGAGAGAGAGAGAGAGAGAGAGAGAGAGAGAGAGAGAGAGAGAGAGAGAGAGAGAGAGAGAGAGAGAGAGAGAGAGAGAGAAAGAGGGGGGTGAGAGAGAGAGAGAGAGAGAGAGAGAGAGAGAGAGAAAGAGGGGGGGTGAGAGAGCATTTGGCACCACATAAAGCAATATATACAAACAATAAGGAAAGAGGATGGGAATGATGAATCGTCTTTGAGGAATGGGGACATGGGAAAGGGGGAGGGGTGTTGTCAAGATGCAAATATTATCAACAAGAAGATGGCAACTGACAATATAGTTCTTATTCAATTTAAACATGAATTTAATTATCTAAATAAATAAAAATAAAAAAGCTAAGGTTCATAAACCTCATTTTCTCGGCGTAACATGATGCAAATCTACATAATAATATGCTCTTGGGGGAAGCTATGCCTCCTATTTGGTTATGTAACAGCTATGTGAGTTACCAATAGGAATCATAATGCATGTCTACTATCGGATTATGTCATTACCTTTTCATATCTGTGCATCCATACCCATGCATGCGTACAAACAATGGGTATGTCAAAGCATCCTGTCGGCAACCCCACCCTCCCCCTCCTCACAAAATCTGATGTATTTGATTTGACCTAAGACGGCATGTTTACTCTGTTGACCAAATTCAGACAAGACACTGATCAGTTGATCGAATCAAACTTTGAACAACTGCCATAAATGTAAGAAAATTTTCTTGACCAATTCAGTCCCAACGTTGAGAAACGGTCAGGATACAGACATGTAGAAGGACGCTTTACACACAGTGGGTTTCCCGCACGCTTACGCCTGAAATGAACAGAGCCGAAAGCTACGACGATGATGGGTTCTCCCCTCCCCACACTGTTACGGTGGTGAATGTTGGACGCATCATTACGTCATTGATGCAAAAGAGCATGGTGTACCCCTAAGGAATGTAAACGTACCATCTTTTTGGTGGGGGGGGGGATAGGGTGATAATCAATATTATTTTTTGGATTGTGAGGATGTAATAGTAAAACGGAGTGAACCTTCAGAATAGGGACAAACTGTTAACTTTGAGTGACACGTGGAAACGTTGAATTTCTCCAAGTACGAGTACTGTACGAGCATGAGGACAGATATGTCATTACCTTTTCATATCTGTGCACTCATACCCATGCATGCGTACAAACAATGGGTATGCTAGAGCATCCTCTGTCGCTCATATTCGCTCAGGGGAAATAATGAAAACTTTCACCACGAGAACGTACGTCTTCAAACGTATAATTAAAACAACTAAAATGCATTGCAGCGTTGCAAATTTGACGGCACGGCATTCTAACGCACACACCATGCAGTACATAGCATAACTGACCGTTCTTTGGACTTCGATCTTATGCCCAGGACTAAAATGGATGCCTTAAAGGGCAGGTACGCAGAAGTAAGTGTTGTTGCTTACAGATTGTGCCGTGATACAAAAAGTCCGATTTCTTCGCCGATGGAATGTCACAACTGGTTTAGTGTTTGCGAGGGATAGCGATTATGTTGAAAAGTAATCAAGTTACCAGTGTGCAGCCATTTCAAGCTTTCTGAAATGTATACAATTCAAGTTAGTGTCCTATGTTATGTGGAAGGAGGCATGTCGTTTTTGAAAAGTATATTAAGTCGCATATTCATAGTTGAGCTGAAGGTAATCAGGAGTAACGTTTTTAATTTTGTACACACATGGGATTACATGTATGTGGTAGATTGCCATTCTTTTCTAAGCCAACAATACCTCCGCAAAGTCTGAGTAGACCTAGCTACCCAATGAAACATCTGCCCTGACTGGTAATCAGACACGAGTCACCAGCACGCTAGTCAACTGCTAAACTGAGTGAGCTGTCGACACGTCATTATGTTTTTTACAAAAATATTATATCATAATTTTATATGAACACACGTATGTGTTAATACGTATTTACATGTATAAAGCAATTACTATCATAAACAACAAACTTTGGCCAAGGGAAGCGCCTTTTCTTGTTCTTTCTGTTCTTGTTCTTGTTCCGTTTGTACTTCTTGTTCTTCTTGTTCTTGTTCTTGTTCTTGATCTTGTGTTCTTCCTGTTCTTGTTCTTGTTCTTGTTCTTGTTCTTGTTCTTGTGCTTGTTTCTTCCTTCTTCTTGTTCTTCTTCTTCTGTTCTTTTTCTTCTTCTTCTTCTTCTTCTTCTTCTTCTTCTTCTTCTTCTTCTTCTTCTTCTTCTTCTTCTTCTTTCTTCATTCTTTCTTCTTCTTCTTCTTATTCTTCTTCTTCTTCTTCTTCTTCTTCTTCTTCTTCTTCTTCTTCTTCTTCTTATTCTTCTTCTTCTTCTTTTCTTCTTCTTCTTCTTCTTCTTCTTCTTCTTCTTCTTCTTCTTCTTCTTCTTCTTCTTCTTCTTTTCTTCTCTTCTTCTTCTTCTTCTTCTTCTTCTTCTTCTTTTCTTCTTCTTCTTCTTCTTCTTCTTCTTCTTCTTCTTCTTCTTCTTCTTCTTCTTCTTCTTCTTCTTCTTCTTCTTCTTCTTCTTCTTCTTCTTCTTCTTCTTCTTCTTCTTCTTCTTCTTCTTCTTCTTCTTCTTCTTCTTCTTCTTCTTCTTCTTCTTCTTCTTCTTCTTCTTCTTCTTCTTCTTCTTCTTCTTCTTCTTCTTCTTCTTCTTCTTCTTCTTTGTCAGACAAACAACTGAAACATGACACCATGGGGAACACTTGGTGGATTTTTAATATCTTTATCTTTCCTATATCATTTTAGGATGATGTTTTACATATTTTACGACATCCCTCCATATTATTGCA
>JAXRKP010001295.1:60000-62500 GCA_037039925.1 Doris montereyensis | reverse complement strand
TTGTGACAACTGGTTTGATTTAGCAGTTGATTAAGAGCGTGATCAATATAAGTTTAAAAGATAATTCAATCTTTTAAGGTATAATGACCAATATGACTGCTGTCCAGGTTGTTTTATTTTTTAAGTACTTGTCATTTCCTGTCATTTATTATCTTTTTGACCGTTGTTTATTTTATTTTTATAGGTTATAATTGGTTTTTATTTAAATCTAAAAATAAAGAAAAAAATCCATAATTACATAATGATTTAAGTGAACTTTTATAAGCCTGTAATAGGGTCAATTTTTTTATCTAAGAAAATGTTTCAAAATTTTCATATGAACGTGTTGTGGGTAAAAAATTAAAACTGTTACGGATGGAAGTGGAAAGAATGATTAAAACAAAAAATTAAACATTCTAAGCCACGAACTCTGACTTCAAACTGCCTCTGCGTTATCCGGGTTTCTGTTAAGAGAAAACACATGTCATGTATTTTGCAAACATAAATTGTGAATAAATTCGTATGGATAGTAAGTATCCTACCTGTATTTGAGGGAAGAAGTGGTGATTAGCTGGCCATCTTTTGCCACATGGTCACAGCATGGGGGAAGGCCGTGACTGTACATTCCAGAATTGTCTCTTTGCCTCGGCTTTGCCCAATGCGTTTGTTGGGTAGGTAGATTTCTGGTGGAACTGGAAAAGTATCAACAGTATGGAAATAAAATAGATAATCAAGAGAGATGAATTAAAAGCGATTTGGTCAACTGTATAAAGGCACTGTAACTTAAACAAGAAATCAAAATGAAACTCTTTTCCTGCATACGTTTGCATTGTGTCAAAGGATCTCAATATAATCATACACAACAATTTGTTGTCGTATCTGATACCGTGTCTTCCTAGCTTTATCAAACGATCCTACACACACACACACACACACACACACACACACACACACACATTTACATAACACATACACACACAAAAGCACACACACACACACATAAACACAATCGTTAAAAACAGTATAATCGAATTGCACTTGGGCATGACAACACATTCTGTTCTACTCTACCGGCATTGAAACGAAAATTATATACCCCTCCCCTATTCATTGCCCCTCCTCATAGGAGGAGACAAAAAAAAAAGAAAGAGAAATGAAATGTCATCAGTCTATCAAAGTAATAATTATAGAATGGAGAGATCAACACACTGCATTCATCTGCCATTCAAAACTTATATTATTATTGTTCCTTTTAATTTGTCAAATTTAAACACTTACGTAATAGCTCTAATTGTCTTATATCTTTGTACCTTTAAAAGAAACATAGTTTTCGTTATGTTTGCATTTGTCAGTATATATCTGTTTTTTCTGTTTTTTTCCTTTTCTTGTTGTTGTATTAAATTCTATTTTATTTTAACATGTTTTCGTCATCATAGTAAAAGCAACCACAAGCACAAAAGAATTGACCACTGTCCTCACGACAACACATTATTATTATTATTATCATCATCATCATCATCATCATCATCATCATCATTATTATTATTATTATTATTATCATCATCATCATCATCAACATCATCATCATCATCATCATCATCATCATTATTATTATTATTATTATTATTATTATTATTATTATTATTATTATTATTATTATTATTGTTATTATAAAAGACCAAGATGTCTTACATTCAACGTAAACTTCGATGATTCTACTGGCTGCAGGGGGCACTCCGTTGAAAGCAACACACTCATACTTGTCGCCACAGAATCTAGTCACATTGTGGATGAGCAGAACCTCCCATTGACACCCACCTCTGAATCAATGGAGAGCACAGGGAATGGAGGATGGGGGAAATAATGAAAAGGTTGCAGGAACTGATGAGAAATTTTGGTCTATTTATATAAAGATACCACATACATTATTATTATTATTATTATTATTAACATCACGATTTATCACGCATCTTACTCACAAAAAGAGTCAAATTATGAAATGTTTCGGATAAACTTTGACGAACACTTCAAGGTAGACAATTGTAGGAAGCAATATTTGTTTTGTTGAAATATCGAGTGTTCTCCCTGTAACACTACGGGCGCAGGAGTCTTATGATAAAATATTATCACCTTCAAACTAATTGCATACTTTGACATTTTGACTCAGCTTACCTGTACACCACCGGTAATACCAAAATGCAACCTAGCACATAATTTGTACACATATAGAAGCTAAATGAGTAACAAATTGGCGGTAGCAAAAATAATATTTCTTTTGTCTATATTTGGGCATTTGTGCACATACTCCCCCCCCTCCTCTCCAACCCTCGATCCACAACCCTCCCCCCCCCCAATGTCTACTCATAACGATTTATACCAATTTTCTTTTCCTTTTTCTGTTGTTTTAATTTTCCTGAAAATTGAATAAAAAACGAGCAAAATCGTAGGCGTTGAAAAGGAAAAATTCATGAAGACTTGAGATAAATAAAATAAAGAAGTGCATCCAAGGCATACAAAGAAA
>JAXRKP010001295.1:27500-40000 GCA_037039925.1 Doris montereyensis | reverse complement strand
TCAAAGTTTCAACACAGATCGGAAATCACGTGTCTGCCACAACCCAAGTACAGTACCATCTCAGCGCCATCATGAATCATGGGAGATGATCCCATAGACCACAACATCTGCCATTTTCTTCATCTTCATTCGTTCAGGGTGATCCCTTTAGCTCTGCTTTGACACCAGGGACAAGGGTAGACAAGACAGGAGGGATTATGCCCCTTTGATCACTGCCAAAGACTCCCATGTAAAAATCTTGGATGGATGGGTGGTCAGTGCAAGTTCTCCTTCATCTCAGTTGGTCATATATCTTCTTCCTCTTCCCAAATGTATTTCATTTACAGATTTCCTCATTTCCCATAAGATTTCTATAGCTCCTAGCTGCTATTATCAAATGTATCTCAACATATGTCAGAAACAGATATTGTTCTCCAACGCTAGCATCGAATCGTCAAGTCAAGTATTCACCGAACATCCCATCCGCATCACCCACTATTTGCATTACTGTTAGTTGTAGATATTTTCCCGCCACAAAAAAAAAAAGTCACAACAAAACTATCATAGCACTTCAACGTTTGTCTCCTACGATATTCTCTTCTATTTTTCTATGAATTGTGTGGTTTAATGGAATTTCTTCAACCATCACCCCTAACCCCTTTCCCTAGTGCCTTACTCTGTACACAAAAAATACAAGTGTAGTATAACATTTACCAAGTCTCCTCATATTTCAAACCATTGAATCTCATCTACTTTGCTTTCTCATTGCTTCTTCATGTGTCTCGCTGGGCACCCACCATACTCACCCCAATCTCACCTTCATGTGATGCCTTGGTGGGGGTTGGAAGGATGATCTTCAACTAACTTTGCTTTGTTGCCTCTCCTCATTTCAATGTCGAGCTTTCCGCGTTATTTTCAACCCTCTGACTTATTACAAGCTACCTTTTCCCATCTTAGACTGACAATTTTATTTCCTTGTGCTTCCATTTCTCTTCTCTCGCCTTCCATATCACTCCGCCAAGCACTTTTTCTTTAGTTCTTTTTGCCCTTCCCAGCCCTGCACGCAAGTCCCGCAATCATTGGATATTGGATGCAATTTGTTTTCCCCTTGCAGACTATGGATCGAATACGGCGGCAAATCGATTACAACCACCGTATCGAATCAACCCGAAGTTGCTGGAACTACAGCTCTCTTGGGAGGACCAAGGTCCAACCTTTTCCCTAGTATTGCCAAAGGGTGAAAGGAAAAGTATCTGCCATTATTTGAATATTCACGTCCATCTTCTGGCTTTATCTGGCATTAAAATGTCTTCTTCGGGAGTAACATATGTTTAGGGACGCTTGTTTGATTACTGATTATAAGAAATAATGGGACTTGGAAAAAGTCCTTAAATGTTTTGTCTCTTTCTTATTCAGCAACATGAATTTCAGAATATGAATAACATTTAGAAGACAGCGTTCATGTCAACGTATCATTCGATTAGCTTTCTTTTTAACCCTAACTTTTGTCTCTTTTTTCCAAATAGGAAGGGGAAAAAAAGGAATCTTTTAAAAATGATTTGCCCTGTTCCTATTGTTAAGCGCCTTAAATTTTGTAGTATGGATACGTTTAGAAGACAGCCTTCAAGCAAAAAGCTAATTCGCATAGCCCTATCTTCTTAACATTGACTTTTGTTAATATTTTCAAATAAGAGAAAGGGAAACCTTAAAAAAGTTGTGTCCCTTTCCTTATAAGTATTTCAAATTTCAGAGTATGTAATTTTTTTTAAAGGCTTTATGTAAATATGGCATACTATTAGAACTTTTCCTAACACTACTGATTTTCGTTCTTTGGTCTTTCAATCCTTAGGCAAAGGAAAATAGTTAAATCCCCTTGCATCAAATTGGACAGCGGAGATGCTGGGTAATGTTATACTGGTCTTTCTTTCTTCTGTTTCAAGACCCACACTTATCTTTCGTCTTAACAGTTCCATAGTTAAATGTAACTCCCAACGCACTACATAATAATATGCTATATAATTAATGATACGGACGTGCTTGTACCAACCCGATGCCAAGAAACTCAGTTGGAAGAACTTATTTCGTTACATCAATTCCGCAGGCGATCATCATTGTGTTTTCTTTCCTTTTGTTTTGTTTTAATACACGCAATTTATAGTAATCTCATTGTATTTTAAGTAACGAAAGACTTAATTTCTAGTGTGTCAATTGAAAACGATTTAAAACATTGTGTAATAAAGTCATCTGTGAAAATATAGAAATATACAATACTTAGATATTATGACTGTTGAAGTACCCCCAAAAAATGTTGCAAACTCGTTCAAACCAACATGTGTGTTGACAAATGTAAATTCCTAAATATAACGACACGACCTGTGAAGCCTTTTGAAGGGAAGACAGGCGAAACCAAGCACGATAAATGACCAATATCTTTCCAACCGAAGATTGAGAAAGGGATGGATGATAGAAGACGAAGAGGAAGGGGGCGGGGGTAGGGATGTTTCATCGCTTTAGATGACAAATTGAGTCATATTTTGAAACATCGCTTTACGAATGACACTCTTTAAATTTATGTGTTTGCTCTTACCAAGCTAATTCAAGAAACGAGGCTATATTTCGAAATATTGAGTTTCTTCCTTTATTGTGACTTCTTCGTTGTTTGAATGGGAAAGAGGGTCGAAAGAAAAAAATAAGTTTGAAATATTTCATATTTTGTAACAATGCTGTGACATCTATCCGGCATTAAAAAATCCAAATAGTTTTAAATTGAATAACTCCTCTTATATTTATTGTATCATAAACTAAAAGTTCAAACTATCATATCAGCTGCCATAACCCTAAGTCTATCTACATATGGCATCAGATTCTATATAAAGACCGTCTCATGTTACAGGATGTTATTAAAATTGCAATCACAGTAAAAATATTCCATTTTTTCTTCACATATCTTCATGTTCTTAAGGTGTTTGAGGCAAGATGTATAGACGATCTTTCATCTAAAAATGTTCATCATAACAGGACTCACAAAAGTAAAGCACAAGAGTTATACAATGTCACAACATCAGCGAAAACAAGAAATTAATGAAACTTAAAGAAGTGTGACGTGTTTTCGATAATATGAAGTATTGGGAAGTTGAATAAACATTGCAGTCTCCTAAAGTTTGAAGCATTACCATTTGATACCTATTTACTCTTTTTCACCAGGAGTTCATGTTATATGATTGAAAACAGGAAGTCAATGTTCAACAACTCTTTCAAAGATGAGATAGTTTTGCAATAATTTTAATACATTGTTGTATTAAGCTTTTCTAACGAAGAAGAAACAGAATAATTCCGTGAAGAGAGGAAGTTTGGAAAATAGATCGGATAAAGACAGATATGCCTATTTTTCCCATAGCATTTGACACGTTAGGCTTTATTTCCCATGGATTTGTTTGCGTTTCTTGTCTAAAACTGTCAGAGTATCCGCATTGTCTCATTCCGATAGCGTGTGACGTCTTTCTGGGATGTCCCCTGAGTGTCAAGAGACATTAAGGGAACAGGGATATTCTGGGGAAAAAAGAATATTATTGCTCCGACATGGTAACATTGGCAATTTTTATACCCTCTTCGTGCTTTGAAAGCAACAGTAGAAGAGAGAGAGAGAGAGAGAGAGAGAGAGAGAGAGAGAGAGAGAGAGAGAGAGAGAGAGAGAGAGAGAGAGAGAGAGAGAGAGAGAGAGAGAGAGAGAGAGAGAGAGAGAGAGAGAGAGAGAGAGAGAGAGAGAGAGAGAGGAGGGGAGGCACGTTATTCAGAAGATATACAAACTTCCATCCCATATATATAGTGATCAGTGTCCTCAAAGTGAATTCATAACATTGGTGTATTATTGAACGAAGGAACAGTGTACAAAGCTGATACTAAAGGGAACTAATTGCAAATGACAGCAACTGATATCTGCCAGATCTTGTGAAGGGTAGAGATCAATGGAGGAGGAGGATAGGAATTTCTTCATTTTAACTATCACTGTCATGTTGAAAATAAACAACAAAAAATACTGTTTTATGATATCACTATTCAAATTTCATTCATTTACATAAAGTACTTGGCCATCTCATAATTTACTAATCACTCAAATGTCCAATTCAGCTTATTAACGTTAATTTTGTACATCTTTATTCACATGTCAGTCCCTCTACTTACGTTTGATAACAGAAAATGGTAAGTGGTACAAAAACGCGTGGAAATAGTTTATACGACATGAAACTAGAGTTATGTCGCACAATACACTACTAATAATATAATAATAATACCTTTTTTTAGAGGAGATTTCTAAACGAATCAATAAGTTAATCGAGGTCATTTAAAAACACAAAAGACTATGATTCAATACCTGAAGGCTGACTTTAGCTCAGTTTTTTTACTGGTTAATGTTTGGTGGGTTGTTTTTTTTTATTATCTCGAAGATTCCGTTTTCTCATTAACCATTAAAGCGCCCATTAGCGTCACTGTAAATGCAAAAATGGAATTAAATCAAGGTCACATGTCAGCTACATGAATGCTTCTGCTGAATAACAATGAAATAATTAACTGACCAGGACAGACAACCTGTCACTAGTTCCCTGCTTATGATGCCAATGAAGAAGCCATTATGACTTGAAGAGGATTTCGTCCATGCCAGACGAGCATCCATGACTCCAGGGGAGTGACATGATGGTGGATTTAATGTAATAACACTTAATAGTTTCCACACAAAATTGATCTTGCTCTCTGTCTCTCATCAAAAGTTATTGAGATGTGACTTTACTGTACATGGATTTCATTCTATATCCTATTCTCATAATCTAATCATAAACATGTATCATGTTAAAACATGTATGTGTATATATAAATTATTTATAGTATGTTTATATATGTATAATGTATATAGTATGTAAAGATAGATACATATGTATATATAAATATATTCAGACTGATAGATAGATAGATGGATAGATAGATAGATAGATATATATCGAGTGAGCGAGAGAGAGAGAGAGAGAGAGAGAGAGAGAGAGAGAGAGAGAGAGAGAGAGAGAGAGAGAGAGAGAGAGAGAGAGAGAGAGAGAGAGAGATAGAGAGAGAGAGAGAGAGAGAGAGAGAGAGAGAGAGAGAGAGAGAGAGAGAGAGAGAGAGAGAGAGATAGAGATAGAGAGATAGATAGATAGATAGATAGAGATAGAGAGAGAGAGAGAGAGACAGACAGAGACAGACAGACAGACAGACAGACAGACAGACAGACAGACAGACAGAGACAGAGAGAGAGAGAGAGAGAGAGAGAGAGAGAGAGAGAGAGAGAGAGAGAGAGAGAGAGAGAGAGAGAGAGAGAGAGAGAGAGAGAGAGAGAGAGAGAGAGAGAGAGAGAGAGAGAGAGAGAGAGAGAGAGAGAGAGAGAGAGAGAGAGAGAGAGAGAGAGAGAAAGCAATACATAAATAGATAAATAGATATATAGATAGATAGATAGATATGTTGATAGATAGATAGACAGACAGACAGACAGATGGATAGATACATAGATAGATCGATGGATAGATATATAGATAGATAGATAGATAGATAGATAGACATATAGATAGATAGATAGATAGATAGATAGACAGATATAGATAGATACACACATACTATCTATCTTAATGGCTAACACATAACACGTATTTATATAATATAGTGTCGCAATGGGCATTTCTTTTAGCTTGTGTTTTGGTTAAGCTTATCTCTGAGGGATGTTCCAGGTATATTATAAATAGGAGACTTAATATGTCACCTTGCAGGGTTCCAAGGTTACTCATGTTCATTTCGTTGCTATTGATTTTTTTACATTTAGTATTGTTTCACTAAGCAGATATTAAATAATGTGTAGTTCATCTTCTGTTATGAAGTCTTTCAGAATTTTTAACTGTTCGTTTCAAATACTGCTGACATATCAAGGCCTGTTATTTTGATATGTAAGCTGTTGGACGTGTATATTTTGACTGTCATCCATCGATCAGATAACATCCGACTTACTGCGATTGGGTTTGAAACATCTTTGACTGTGCGATAAATATTCTTCGACCTTTGTCCTTATTCGATTAAAGACGATTGAGGGCAGTGTTTTTGATGGTGTTTAACAATATGATAGGTCGGAGATTTTGAATAGGGCCTTTGATTTTCCTGGTAATGGTATTATGGGCCCGTTAGTTATCTGCATATTTTCGCAGGATACAATAATTTATTGGTATTATTATTCGTTGCAGATGTCATCTTCGTCAGATGCTTTTCAGTTTTTAAGCCTATTTATGTTGGTTCGGACTTCATTTTTTCGTTACAGGTGATGACAATGGTTTAGGTTGTCCAAAAGATGGCTGTGTATCATATTCATTTCTATTCGAAATTTAGATTTAAAATGCTCAGTAACAATTTTATGTATGTCAATTGTGTTTGTAACCAGTTTTCTATGTTTGTCCGTGACTTTGTGGTTTTCATATGTACTTCTGTTTATGATCTTGACGGTTTAAACATGATCTACCAATCACTAGTGCGTTTAGATCTATGTCTTCCAGTAGTTGTTTCCAGTTCTTTGCTTCTGATTTCTGCAGTCTTCTTGACAATTTGGTGTAGAGTGCTATTTCTTTCTCTCTTTACTTGTCCAGTCTTTTTGGCACATTTGTAGTTCTATATCTATAGGCGTAGTTCTTTTTGTAGTTTTGAGAAACTAAACTGAATTAAAATGAGATATTTGAACACAGATAACATACATGACGACGTAGATTTCATGGGAAAAATCATAAGGACGTCAATTGAATCGAACGGATCCTTCAAGCCCATAGCTTAAAGGTTGATATTGACAACAACAAAAAGAACTTACAATCCTAAGAAAGGACACCGATGAATGGAAAACATAAAAAAGTGGGGATCACTGCTAGGAGGCAAAGAAGATATCTAACATCGGAAACACCTGTCAAATGTAGCACTCACAAAATTAACAACCATTTGGAGCCAGGATGACAGAACGAAACAGAAAAAAAGACTCAAGTTGTACAACTCTCTTGTAAAATCTATCCTTCTCTACAACTACTGTGCTATATAGGCAGTGACAAAAAAATCCCGAAGAAAACAAACTAGATGCTTTCCATAGAAATCATGTACGACGAGTCCTTGGAATTCACTACCCCACAACAATTAGTAACAAATCACGATATAAAACGACCATAGAAACCCACATTGCGACCCAAATATTTGAAGCAAGATAGAGACTACTTGGGCTAAGCGAAAGACACAAGAAAATCATTTCACCGTCCACAGTGAGAATGTATAATAGTATATGTAATAGGAAATACAAATAAATTTTGTCCAACCATAACTCAGTATGTATATATTATAGAATGTATACTATAGTATGTAATATATTATATATTTTACTTTTTAAGAATTATAAAGTATTCTTATTTCTTTATCAGTTCCCATTCTACCTTTCGGTGTATGAGTTCAGATGCCCAAGATGATCTTTCTCCAGGATGCCCTGTCTTGGTATTTTCTGTTTCCTTCCAAAAAGTTAAATTTCTATGCTTCAATGCCTCTTTTATATCTTCTTCCCATTTTCTCCGAGGTCTGCCTTTTGGTCTTTTACCTTGGGCTTTAGCACTGTATACTGATTTAGCTATTTTATTGTCATTCATTCTGTATATATGCTCAAACCATCTCATTTAATTTATTTTTATCTTAGTTTTTATGCCATCTGCTTTGGTTTGATCTCTTATTGTTGTGTTTCTGATTTTATCTCTTTTAGTTTTTACTACTGCTCTTCTTAGATATTTCATTTCACCTGCTTGTACTCTACTGTATTCTCTAATGTCTAAGGTACAGGTTTCGCTGTCATAGAGGAAGTAGGGCAATAAACTGTGGTGTATACTGCCATTTTGGTTTTTGTTGACAATTCTTGACTTTCCTAGAAGGTTATATATTGCACTTGCCCTTTGCGTTCTCTAACTGATTTCTTCTCTTAGTTTTGCCTCTGAGTTAGGCATTACTTTTAGGTAATTGTAGCTGTAAACTTGTTCTAAATTTTCCCTGCCCAATTTAAGATTTTGTGTTTTAGTTTTTAGCTTCCCTATTTACTAGCATTGTTTTGGATTTCTTTGCATTTACTCTCATTCCTGTTTTATTTAGTTCACTGTTCATAATGTTGATATTCGACTGAAGGTCACTCTGTGATTTTCCAAACAGAACTAAATCATCAACAAATGAAAGCATTGGTACATTTACCGGTTTGAGCTTCCACATACCTATATTCATTTTCTTCATTTTTGAGTATTCTAGTTATACTTTCTAAATTTTAAAATCATATGTAGATATTTTAATCTATTGTTCTTTTTTTAATTATAAGTATATCATGAATATGTGATATATCTTTTATTCATCCTACGTAATCAACCAACTAAATTGCATATTATTTATATGGTACTAAATTTGGATATCTAAAGACTGAGAGCCTGTGCGCATTTGTATGTTAGTGCAAAGCTGTGTGTATACATGCATATATTTTATTATATCCTAATTAAATTATAATCATGTTAATTAATTAATAAATTTATTTGAATTTGAATACCGTGAAACCAAGGTCCCTAGAATAGCATTTATTTGAATTTGAAATTTGATAATATATATATATATATATATATATATATATATATATATATATATATGTGTGTGTGTGTATATGTGTGTGTGTGTGTGTGTTATGTGTGTGATGTGGATGTGTGAAAATGCCTATCTACTTCTATTATCTTTGTCAGCAATGTCTTCCAAACTGATCCTTTTTCCTATGGCTAGTCCCTTCGCTTGCACACCCTGACATGAAATTCTTTTCAAGGTCACAAAGTTCAAAATCTGATTACAAAGATTAATGGATCTTCTTTACCGATTAAAGTAGGATATTTCTCAACCATCTTGTCCAATATGTCTATACTTGAGATAAATATAGACCCTTCCACGTGACTGTCTCGAGGCGATCCATCTTTCTCTTACAGTTCAGTCGATTCCTACCGCGTTCTTTATTCCTAGGATTGCGTTCCAACAGATTCATAATTCTCTCTTTAGTTAAGGTAGCCGTATCGTTATTTTAAAACATCCACTGTTCCGTAATATAAAGTAGTTTCTTTAATAATTATACACAATAATTCATTGTTGTTTCGTTTCCTTTTCTTTTCCCTGCTCTAGAACAGTTTCCTTATTTTTCCTGCCCCGTGGAGACTGCTCATGAGCATCTCCGGTCGGCAGAAAGCTGTTTGATGGATCTTTCTGGTACTCTCGGGGAATCCCGATGTCCCGAAGCAGATCAGTGACGGGATCGGGCCCGATGTGGGGATGGCGGTAAAATGATTAGCTTATTAATGTCGCGCTCTCTGCACGCGGAAGGGCCAAATGGCGCGCTCTTGGGGCGGATGCCAAGATGGTCGAGAGAGAGAGAGAGAGAGAGAGAGAGAGAGAGAGAGAGAGAGAGAGAGAGAGAGAGAGAGAGAGAGAGAGAGAGAGAGAGAGAGAGAGAGAGAGAGAGAGAGAGAGAGAGAGAGAGAGAGAGACAGAAAGAAATGAAAGAGAAAGGATGCGGTTGCGTAAAGAGTGAGGGTGGTGGTGGTGGTAACAGGGAACATCACCAAGGAGTTGGGATTAAGAATGTAAATGGGTCGGAAAGAGTGATGGACGTTTTCGGATGAAGGCCAGTGGTTGGATGTGAGGGTTTGCGTGTGTGTGTGTGTGTGTGTGTGTGTGTGTGTGTGTGTGTTGAGAGAGAAAGAGTGAGAGAGAGAGAGAGGGGGGGGAGGGGGGAGGGGCTTGTCTTTACCAGCGATGCGTTGATATGATAAACGTGATACGTGGGCCAACGCAGATGCAGGTGAATGGTGTTGATAATGTTGGTTGGGACAGGAATACTGGCTCTTAAAGCTTATGTACGATGAAATGTGATTAATTGAGTGGATATCGAGAGCATAAGATAGTCCAGAAAGACTTTATAAAAGAGATGAAATGAAGAATGGGAGGGCTCTTTCTATACATTTATTTTATTTTATTTTACTAACACTCACAACTAAGGTGATCTTGGATTTTAAAAAAATTATTTTGCTTTGTCCCGGATAGCCCTATAAACTGCCAAGGAACTTTAACGTGCGGGGCCTCCTTTTATCGCCAGTCTCTGATGGTACCAGGTGTCGACCAACCTACCTTTTCCTTGGAAGGGGAGAGAGGGGGATGAATTAAAAATGTTCTCACTTGGTCTTCATAATGTGTTTTTATACAAAAGTGCATATTTTTTATTATGCATGATGAGAAAGAGGCCCAAAGATGATGGTTTTGAGGTCCCCATAAGCATTAAACCATATTGTTGATAAAACAAATTGTATTAAGAATTAGATGGAAGAACTGTGAAAACCAATGCTGTTGAATACACTTGTGAATATCAAGAAGATGACGTCTAATGGTCCTATACAGTAAAGTATAAATTCCACCAATATCTCAGAACTCCATGGTGGAGCTTACAGCATCATATTGGCGTCTCCATGTCGGTCTGTCCAGGGTCACACACTTCAGCTCATCGATGCTCATTTTGTTTTCCTTCTTTACTTTCCTGATGGTTTCCCTTTCACTGTCTTGCCATGTTTGTCCACTTGAGTTTTCAACACATGACATCATCTGACTGTGGGTATGGGATATTTTACCTACAAGTTAGATCTGTCAGTGACAAAAAAACTCAAGTGGACATTATATGAGAGTCGTTTTTCTACATCACATGGCCAAGTCAGTCCAATCGACGATGTTTAGTTCCTTGATGTTGCTGCTGATTCTATTTCTCATACTTAAATATTTATTTGAATCTATAACTTATTGAACTAAAACTGGAAGAAGAATTTATATTTATTTCCCTTTGGCTATTTGGACTATGCCTGTTTTGAAGCATAAAAGATGAGAATTCCAAACTGCTTTTCTGGTGTAGGTGATTGACATTATTCCCACAACAGCAGAAGCCCAATTAGCTAATTCTCGAAGGTTTTCATTTAAAATACCATTTCCGGAAATTATCCAGTTTTGAAATAAATAAATCGTTAAGTGATTAATTCTTGCATGCCTGTACACATTCACGACTCCCCTGAAAGCAAATAAACAAACGTAGTCTGTTTTCTACAATCAATTGTATCCTTTCAGAGACAAATTGTTTACGAAGAGAATAACGATTAAAAGAGAGTAAATAAATAAAAGAGTACAATAAAAACACACTGCAACAACAAGTCTGATGGCGCTCTTTGCTTACACACGTGCAGTCCAAACTCTTCTCGTCCAAGGCATCGCCTTGCTCTGTTTATGTGTGCCATTCGTCCGTGAGTCAAAATTTAGTGACAGGTTCCGTATGGCCTGCCTGCTAGGAAGGGGGTTCTGAGTTCAAATCTCATGAGACAGGAATATGATATGGATAGGATCGACGAGCCATAATGGGTATTGACAGGCCAGAGAGGCGGATCACGTTCTTCTTGATGAGTAAGTGTGGCTCATCGTCGGCGTGAAGGCGTGTGTTTGGCATATGTGTGTGTGTATGTGTGTGTGTATGTGTGTGTGTGCGTGCGTATGTGTGCGTGTGTATGTGTGTGTGTTGAGAATTAGTATCTTAATCTAATATTCTTCGTCTTAGATTATGATATCAGCAGTGAGTTCGGACAACTAGGGGGAAAAGGAATATTGAAACATCAATACGCACACTTTGCCATACGGAGATCTTGAGAGTTAGTGTAAGATAATAATATGACTTAACGAAACAGGTCACGTCGATGTTTGTAAATGACTGCATGTCATAATTCTCACGAGCTAACCCCCCCCCCCCCCCCCCCCCCAACTACAAAACAACTCACCCCAAAAACGATACAACTCCTCAAACTCACATCCTTATTTTATAAACCACAGTTACATATGAAAACACTACGATTGGACTGCAACTAATTTATTATTTTCAGTAATGAATCTATCTTGTCTCCCCTCCTTTTTCCATTTCTTTTTTGGTCTTTCATTCATCCGATTACTAAACGATCAAACTTCAAACTGTTCCTGGCCAATTTAATTTCCAAAGTGGAGTCTTTTGTTTACACACAACGCCAAGGACTCACCCAGAACGATGAGGTGCACCATTTTTATCTTGATCGGCGTTGTATTGATTTGGCAATTGTACAGACCTTGGTCACTGTAACGGACACTGCGAATATGCAGGTTCCAATCATTTGTGTAAGGTCGCTCCACGCTCAGTCTGCAAGAGAAACAAAAGTAAGGGGACTTACAAATTTTAGCAGTTCATCTGTGGCTAACTTGAACAAAATGAAACACTGCTGAAATGAATTAATTAGTCATTACTATATCAATTATGACTAAAATTCGTGTAGTATGTTGGAATTAATATTTCCACTTTTTAAGGAAGTTAACTATTAAAACATGATTATTTACTCATGGATTAGAGACATTTAACAAGGATTAGAACGATTCCCAGC
>JAXRKP010001295.1:0-20000 GCA_037039925.1 Doris montereyensis | reverse complement strand
TTTATTTCTTCTTTTTTTTTTGGTCATTTTTATCTTATCATTTTCTCTCTTTCAACATCTTCGTGATGGAAGATCCTAATGCCTACCCCCTCATCGACGTGTCCCAGTTCACCATAATTACGTGGAGGGCTCGGTGAGTGACTTTTGTCTACTGCGTCCACTTAAATGCAGCATCTCTAATCGAAAACCGCGGCACACGACAGCCAATGAAATTAGAGCAAATGGCGGGATTGAGTTTAGGCCGTCTGCTCCACTCCAAGCTATGACACAATTATTTCGTCCCGCTCCTTCCTATTTTACAAGCGCGTGCTCTTGTTGACACGCCCCCTTCAATCTTGATTGACGTCTTAGAAAGTCCGTGCGTGGACATTTGAAGACCCCCCCTCCCGCATTTGTTCAACTGTCCGTGGGTCAAAAAAAGAGGCTTGTGAATATGACAGGGCTTACTTCCACGTATTCAGTCCTTGGTGATTGTTAACGTCAGCCTTGTCAGTCATTACGTCAAAACAATGAGGGGAGGGGAGGGAAACGGTCAATGTTGATTGTGAAACATTGTCTCTATTTCTTTCCCTTTCCCAGTGCCTCAGTCGCCCTCATCTGCTCTTTCCCGCTCCGTTTCCCTGACACTTATATCTCCTCCCCACCCACCCACCCCCTTCACCCCCGCAACCTTGGCTCATGTACGCATGCCCGTACACTACTATAATAAATATTTTGGTGCTCGCTTTAACATGAGTATCTTTAACATGATTCACCTATTTAGAATCGATGGAGATTCATCATCGACACTCTTTCTAAGAACTTTCTTTGTGTATATTTACATTTGACATTATTAATATTCATTTAATTGGTAGCAATTTGAATTCATTGAGTGAGAGTGATTTGAGTTTGGAATAAATAGTTACTTCCTATGTCGCTTCATTTTATATACAAACGTAAATATATATTATTAGAATTCGTTGTTATTGTTCCTGATCGATATTTTTTATCTAGTCACATTTTTTGGGTGGTCTTTGTCTTTGTTTTATTAACACGTGCATAATGAGTGTATTAACTTTTTGTTTGACTGCATGGGGAGCCAATAATAGATAGGGCAAGAAGGAAAAGATCGAAAGAGCTTTAAGAAATGACTCTAAAATGTTAAAACAATCAGCTGTTTTTTTATGCTATATCTAAAACAAAAGTCGTTTCTGAGTTCACCGCAGTCAAAGTTCAAGAGACTCAGCTTTACGATAAAGAGAAATCATAATCCAACATTTTTTTACGGGCATACTCGTCTTATATTTGTTTTGCCTGTTTGTCCGATCTATAAATAGCAGCGTCGGTTGCCTAGTGGTTAGATTGCCAGACGGGATCATAAGGTTCTGGATTCGAATCATAGCAAGGCTAGGCCCGACATTGTGTCACACTTTCCAACTCGATCCAGGTACAACTAAACAAGCATAACAACAAACTAACACAAATGGAATCAAAGAATTACAAAAGATGCATTTGGAAGAGCATTGAGCTAAAAATAAAGTGAGAATTAGATATAGATTTTTCTAGAAAGCTCGAATGTAGTTAACTGTATCCTGTTCCATTCTATTATAGTATGGGTCTAGATTGGTTTGTTAAAAGTCTGATTGTAGTAAGTTGATCCCCGTACCTTTAAGTCAGTTATTTTAATTAGTTTTCTCTACGCTATTGCTGGACACTCTGGAGCTTGGTTGGTGTCACTCTGACATTTGATTTTTTTTTTTCTCGAACGTCCGCGTACCGCCAACATAAAAAAGATCAACATGCGAAGATTTCTGTGTAGTGCCTCATGTGGTGCACACTGGGTGTGTACACATCATGCTACAGTCACGTTAAGCAAGGACAAGAGGTACCAAGGGTATGGCGTACATGTTTAAAGTGTTTGTCTGATATGTAAATAGTATTAGTAGTGGCGGTGGCCTAGTGGTTAGATTCGAAATGTAGAGGAACATAGAGCCAGGAATACCATTTGTTTTAGATACCGGTAGCTTACTGCATCCTGTTCCATTCCATTCCAGTGTGGTTCTAGAGGGTGTGTTGGAAGTCTGATTGTAGCCAGTTGATCCTTGTGCATCTAGATCTAGTTATTTTAGTTCGTTTTCTTTATGCTATTGCTTCTTTTTCTTCATAATAACTGACCAACTCAGATTCTTGAGTAATACTGTCAGCACGCATAATTTAACTTAACCTAAAAGTATTAATTAATCCAATTTTGTTTTAAAAGTGATGCCTTTAATTCTGTTCTTAAAATCTTCAGTGCTAATGCTGAGTTTTGTTTCTGTTGGCAGTCCATTCCGCAGCCCTATAACTGTACCATGGTAAAATGAGTGCAGGTGGCAATCAATATTTGAAGATGGAATCAGGTATGTCTGACAGCCTGATCTGATTGGTCTTGTATTATGTTTAAGCTGATCTAATGGAATACGCAGATGGCTATTTATAGCCTTAAAGAAAATATTAATTTAATTCTGGTTGTTTTTCTAAGTGTGTCCATCGCAATAGGTTCATGTTCCCTATGGTATGTATAATCCTAGTGCATGTATAATGACTAGTTTCAAAATGGGCTGCATTCTTTTGCACTTTCTCAATTTCTTCTATGTAGGTCTGCTGGTGTTGGTCCCAGACACAGCTACCATAATCTAAGACTTAATAAGACTAAAGCCTTGTAGCACTTCTCTTTTACATTTTGAGGACAGTTGTTAAGGTTTCTTCTAAGGAAAACCATAGTGCTCTAATATGCTGTTCTTTTCATCGCAATTTAGTGTATGTTGTAACTCCAGGTATTTTGTACGTTGGTTACTTTTAGAATTTGGTTATTTTTCTACTACTCTGAGTTGACTATTTTGACTTTTTGTGCATATTTTTAGTACTTAATATGTAGCTGGATAGAACTCCATTTTCCACTTTCTCTTCCATTCTTGAAATGTGTTTAGGTCGTTTTGCAACATCGTGAAATCCTCCGTTAATTCATTTTCTATACAATAGACTTTCACCAGCAAAAAGTCTTAGTTTGGTACCTGGTGAGAGGTATTGGTCAATATCGTTGATATATATTAAAAAGAATAGAGGACCTAAAACAGTTCCCCGTGGAACACTTGGTTTAGAGATGTTTGGAATAACAACACATATGTGTCTGCTATTTTATATGCACATATTTTCAATATTTTTCCAGGTATTTCATCTGCACCTATTGTTCTATGTTAATTTATCTTATGCATTAATTTTAGTACTCCTGCTTTCGTGACCTTTATGGGATTTATTTCAGGCTATATTACACATGTATGTATGTTACTATTAATGTTTGATAGTGGAATAGAAAATACTCTAGAAAACTGATTTAAGAGTTCAGCTTTAGATTTGGGATCTTGAATAAGATTAATACAACGTTTTTAGAAAGTGAGAGCTTGGTTGGTATCCTTGATGAATGGGGGAAGAGCTTGGACAAGAGGCTGGAATACTGAGTCTAAGAAGGCAGAGATGCATTCAGCTGGGCAGGAGCAGGCTGATACAATAGGTCTACCAGAGATGTGAGCTTTGTGGATTTTAGGGAGAAGATAAAAGCACGGTTTACCGAGTTGGCTGTTATTGAGATGTAGAATTTTCGCTTTAGGTGGTAGAGCTTTGGAAGTAATTAGTTGGTTAATAGTGAGAGCTACTTTATCATTGTTAGCAAACGTGTTATCGGTGGGACGGGAGATGTAGAACTTGTTGTCTGGGCCGGTGAGTTGACGTTCAGTTTCTTCGATGTATAGTTGCTTGTCCCATACGACCACAACACCGCCTTTGTCCGCCGGTTTTATAACAATGTCCGTGCGGTGGCGTAAATCCAACAAGGCTTGTCTTTCGGTGGCAGAAAGGTTGGAGTGGTGGAGGGGTTTAAAAGTGGTCTTGTCAAAATCTTGAGTAACCTTTTGAATAAAAAGGTCAAGTGCAGTGGATTGATCTGCTGGGGGTGTCCAGATGGATTTAGTGAATAAAGAAGGAAAAAGTGTGGAGTCCGTGGAGGAATTGAAGTCAGTGTCTTGGAAGTGGTAACGGAGACGGAGTCGACGAAAGAAGTTTTCCAACAAAGAGCGGATATTGTATCTATCAAACGACGGCTGTAAGGGAACAAATTTGAGGCCCTTTCCCAAAAAGACCACTGGGGTTGACTGAGTAGGAGATTGGGCGGAACGCAAACAACCAGATTAGTAACAGTGGAAGCAGCAGCGTTAGTGTCAAGGTGAGGTGCATGCGAGAAAGTGGTTGATGCGATGATCGAATGGTCGCATAAACCGGTGTACATCGAATGGCCGTATAATTCTGGGGAGTGTCGAAGATGACTGAGTTTGTTGGATTTACGCCCCAAGACTAAAACACTAAACCATATTTCAATTAGTGATCAGATCAACCAACTCTCTCACTCCCGTTGTATTAAAGCCCAGTAAGGGATTCTATAACTACAAATACATATACATATACATATACATACATAGTATGAATAGCTCTATTTCATACTAACTTGTCTCGTCATTCTATAGAATGCCTGAAAAACCAACAGTCAACAGTTTCAAAACAGCAATATTCAGCCAAAAACAAGACTAAAACACTAAACCATATTTCAATTAGGGATCAGATCACCAACTCTCTCACTCCCGTTGTATTAAAGCCCAGTAAGGGATTCTATAACTACAAATACATATACATATACATATACATACATAGTATGAATAGCTCTATTTCATACTAACTTGTCTCGTCATTCTATAGAATGCCTGAAAAACCAACAGTCAACAGTTTCAAAACAGCAATGTTCAGCCAAAAACAAGACTAAAACACTAAACCATATTTCAATTAGGGATCAGATCGACCAACTCTCTCACTGCCGTTGTATTAAAGCCCAATAAGGGATTCTATAACTGCAAATACATATACATATACATATACATACATAGTATGAAAAAAGCTCTATTTCCTATTAACTTGTCTCGTCATTCTATAGAATGCCTGAATTTCATACTTCGCCAGTAACATATATAAATAAGATGAAAGAAACTTTATAACAGGCACAGTGTTAATAAGAATACGCCCTGCTGTGCGTATCACGTGATCACAAGTACAGCAGGAGTGGACAAAGTGCTAACGTTGGTTGATGCATCGTTAGCATCGTTAAGCTCTCTCCCGCGTGGAAAAACGTCATGGAAAGATCGCGATCTAGATGGCACTCTTCATATATGTTGGATTCCCCCCCCCCCCCAGATGGGTATACAGTCAACATGAATCAGGCAAAGGTTGTCTTTTTTTCTAATATCCCAAGCTTGAGAAAGCTGAGGTAATTGAATTCCTTGCGTGGTGAAAGCTGAAGAAGTAGCTTGACCGGCAGCTATTCACAGAACACCAACCAGGTTTTTTGATTCAGGTAAAAGCATCGGCTAAAGGATCAATATTACTCCTTATGAGATGTTATGAGGAAGACAATGGTTTTTCTTTTTTTTGAATACACATCAAATTGGGGAGATTTATTGAGTGTCAAATTTTCCTCATGAAGATCGGAATAAGCGATTGAAAAAGCGAAATAGTAATAAAAAAACCCACAACATTATTAGAAAAGATCAATAGCAAACTTCATGTAACACATTTAATCAAGATGAACATTCATGCCAAATGTAAATATTTCCTCTGCTTTCATGAGAGTCAACTCACCAAATAAAGAACTAGGAGACAATATAGCCCAGGAACTCGATTTTTGCAGGTTTACAAGCACAAAGCTCTTCTTTTCCTCTACACGCCTTTTTAAACAATCTTTACGGTGACTTCACTTTAATTTCTGCAACAAACCACACCAGCTATTAAAGCTCTTTTCGCTCATCCTTCTTTCAAATGAAATGCGATTGATATTGTAATGCACAAAAATCCTAAAATATGAACTCTTTATAAGAAAAATGCTGCAAGAGATCTACAGCATAAATAACACTTGCGTTCTGGCAACTTTCAATATCCGAGGAGGACTGGAACAGCTTAGATGAAGACATCGTACGCAAACCAGCAGTCGACAGTTTCAAAACAGCAACATTCAGCCAAAAACAAGACTAAAACACTATACCATATTTTAATTAGTGATCAGATCGACCAACTCTCTCACTCCCGTTGTATTAAAGCCCAGTAAGGGATTCTACAACTACAAATACATATACATATACATACAGTTGGATTGAGTTTATTTTCTTTTGTAGAATAGGAAAGACTGTATATTTTAAAAGATAGACAAAGTAGTATCCGCTGAGTAATTAGACTGCAACATTTGGAGGCAGAGGGAATGCGATATATAGTTTATAGCCAGAGTAGTAAAACGGCTTTGTCGGCCTTGAGCTATTTTTGTAGACTGAGAAGTCTCACAGGAACAAATTAAGTTTGCTCATTTAACCCTGCTTCATGGGAGCAATACAGCGACTGCTTTTAACCTCAAGATTTAACTTTAAACGAAGGCGAGCTTTCTACAGTACCGATATGAAACGAATTTGATGTACTAGAATAGATAATACAACGTTTGGAAAATACATGGAAATTGGTGCGAGAACAGCGTAAAATGGTTCAAAGAAGATATGCTATACATAGAGATGCCCCCCTCTGCTTACATTGCGTATGCAGAAGGGATTAAATGTCCTATAGACGAAGACATGAAGAAAATTACTTGGAATGTTGCATGAGCTTTGACCGTAAGTCCAAGATAGAAATATGCTATATAATTTAATATAATTTTCCAAATGGACCCAACAAAATAAAGACTAAAAATGCAAACCATAGGATTTTATTGAGTAACTAAAGACATAAAGAGAAAACGACACGGAGACAGAATATAGGCAGAAAGAAACATGCAAGCAATGAAAGCTGTGTCAATATTCCCATTCTTTGGTCTTCTCTGTTTTGTATTCTCCTATTCAGCCCAGTCCCGCTTTTATTTCCTTTTCCCTTCTACTCATTCTTATTATCACCATCTTTCCTTTCTTGATTCTTCTTCTCTCTACACGCCCCCTTTTCTCCATCCTTTCTTTTTTTTCCTTCTGACATCACACTGTGTAATGCCTGTATAAGTGTGTAGATTTTCCTGGTTCGTTTTCTGACGAAGGGTTATACCCGAAATGTCGCTGGTTTGTTCTGTCTTTCGTGGTGAACTGTTGCCACTTATTGTCGTTTATCATTTTTTTTACAAACAGCGTGTACTAGCATAATAATATAGAGTACACCAGTATCGCGCTGCTAGAACAAGGACTGGGAAGTTTGAAGCGTTCAAGAAATGGTGAGTAAAGAGCGTGGAAAAGAAGGCAGAGGAATGAAAGAAGGGCATGGCTACAACGACAGGAATTAAATTGAAGAAATCAACTACAGGGCTGTTGACAGTCGGGTCACGTTGTCTTGGGGGTCACGAGGAGCGCCCTGGCGGCCGTCTGCTGAACTCTGGCCATTGTCGTGTCGGATGTATTAAAGTCGATGGTATTTGACGTTACACACTGTGCCTTGTTGCTCCTTGTGCCTTAAACGTCGTTACGATTTTCCTCGTATTATATTATCTTAAAGGTCTCCACTATATTACTTTTATAGTTTATCTCGTATAAGCTTATCTATTGAATATAATAATACTATACTTTCTGCTTTTTTATTCTATTGTTAGAGTATTGTCTTATTATCCGGAAATAATTCGTGGGTCGATGCGTAAAATCGCTTCCAGATGGAGCATCGTATTAGATAAAATCTGTACCTCAAGGAGTTTGTGTGCAAGAAACATCAATATGATGCAAATGAATAAATCTTAACCCAAGTTACACCATTTGAGGCATTGTATAACACTCAATGTGATCTCATGAGAGAAATATAATAAGGGCCTTTGACGCCTTGCGTTACACTTGAATCGCTCAAAACAAAGATACATGTTTAAAAAAACTTTAAAAATTGTCTTATCATTTTGCCATCTGTATGTATCTACTCATATATTTGTTCTAAATTTTAGATTTATATATAATAATTTAAGACAATCCTCTACTCAATCTACATGCTGTTGGTCTCACTCACGCTCTTGAGCTCTTGAATGAAGCATACACATTCATGATATACATTGTATAAATACAAACAGTATCAAACGTATCTTATATAATTTAAAAAATAGACTAGTTCATGAACAAAACTTAGATTGAGCGAATCTCAGAACGGCAATGATTTCAAACGTTAAATTGCATATGGAGTTAGAGAATCGATGTGGCGTATCTAGAATTATGGCAACAGCTGTTATACCTTTACTCCTGCCAGTTGAGTCTTGAATTATTTATACGAATGAAGGCAGCCATGAAGACTTCGAAGTCATGCCTCTACCAAACGACCATGGTAAATAAATGAAAGGAAGTCAATGTAAGTATACCAGTTTGAGTCATTTAGCGCCAGATGCCTGTAGCTAATAATATTTGACGATTTGATGATTGGGTTTTGCAGCCTAATCCTTTCAAATTAATCATCATTCTATAACCTTATAAATGCATTTAGTTCTTTAAAGAAGTGCTGTTACGAAGAGACATTAAATCCTTAAGACATCATTTTGGCCATTTTCTTCAAATAATTTTGGCCGTACATTTAGTAAAATACTGTCATCTAATAGATCTGTAAGTAAACCAAGACCAATGTGATTCAAACGTTCATAGTTTTCGCCCGCTAAACCATGTTTGTGTAAATTACTAGCCTATTGTAATTGTATTCTTGATTGGTAAGCGAAAGCAAAGCCTTAGCTACCATTCTCGAAATGCCAACAAATACGAAAGGTACAGTTAAATTTTCGTACCGTTAACAATGTTGACAATGACGTAGATCTAGAATCAAGGCCAGATCTAGCTCTAGATAATGATAACAACATAGATCTAGATCTAGAAGCAAGAGCAAAGCGAAAACGTGAGGTTCTGTCAACTTCACGTTACAATGTTGACAATGATGTAGATCTAGAATCTAGACCAGATCTAGATACTAATACAGAAGCAAGAGCAGATTCTCTAGATCTAGACCAGTACCCGGTCCAATCCATGCATAAGGTAGACTTAGAAATACGTTGTTATAGGAATGAGACTTTGATTCAAGACCAATTAAATCTAATGGCTCATCAAGTCCTGCGTATAGATCAAGAGAATACTATAGATCTATATCATTTCCCTAATATATAGAGATACCAGCTGTCTGCCATGGAAGTAGTTTGCAACTTGTGTCAAGCACAAGGCCTACATGGAACAGCTCTTAGATCTACAGTCTACAGTTATGACCCACTTCACTTCGGTATGAAATGTTTTTTTCCTAATGGATACGATGGTTGGAGAATACAAATACCTTTCAATGGGAAACTGTTTTCACACATCGATTTCTAACTATTCATAGATTTGGATTCAAATAGATCTCTAGCATTGTTTATCCGTTTTGTAAATGGGTTGCTGCACTAGTAAAACATAAAAAAGATAATATTTGCAAAGGTTTCTCATAATGTGTCCAGCATTACATGAAATCAAACAAATTGTTCAAATAGATGCCGGAGGAATGTGCGCGAAAAAGTTTGTCTTTAAGAGCGGGCTGCCGCGCCAAGCCAAGGAGGATAACTGCATTAACGTAAACGGCAAGCTGTGACGAAGGGAGACAAATTGATGTCGTCAACAGAGTGGCTGTCGGAATGGAAGTGAGGCCGAAAATTTTACAAAATCTGTTGAGCTAAGCTGAGTGATAAGACTACACTACGGCAGAGTGAACTTCAAGGCATTTCCTCTATGCCCTCCTCGCCACTCCCCATCTCCCCAAAGTGAAGATAAAAGTTAAGTTCGACACACAGAGATTAAAGACTTCCAGGTTGTGTTGAAAGCTGAATCATGCTGGTCTTGGTCATCGACATTCGTGGGTTTCTTCTTTCATTACTACTGATGACATTGTGCGATATGAGTTGACGAACTAAAAAGATGAGACTCATCACTAGTCTTGTTATTGCTAAGCTTCTACCGGTACAACAACGAAACATTAACAGTAGTGTTGTCATTCTGAGACACACAATGTCAATGACACATTACTCCATAAGCCAATAAAAAAAAAATGAATACTCGTCAATGACAAATTTTATATTCATCTTTGTCGGGTTAGCTTATAAATGTTCATCAAAGTAACATTACACAGAACCCCTTTGAAAATAATATATACGGACTTTAGGTTTCAACATCATGTTTGTATAACACAGCGATAAACACAACAAAGAATATAATATGTCAAGAACTCAGAGGATAGGAAACGAGACGAAGACATAGTAATAAACAAACAAAATCATAACACGAAAATAAAATATACAAATTTTGCAGGCCCAACCAGTGAGCATATCATAGCATTCGTTCCCTTCCCATGAAATGTAATCGTACTGTGGACTATGTCAGGGGTTCTATGAATAAAGTAGTTTCCTCAACATAGTTCGGACATTAGTTTGGAATCCATGTTATTATATCTTCGTTACTATACTTTAGTGTCATTGTTTGTCTTTATATTCAATTTACAACACAAAGTAACTCTTAATGCCTGAAACTTTGTCCTTACACCATTGCACGCATCATACTCAGTTAAGAAACACTTAAAAACCAAAATTATAACTTTTAAATTATCGTCCACCAAATAAGATGCCTTAATCCATAGTGTAAATTACAAAGCAAGAACCGCTGAATCAAGACTGTCACTTGAAATTAAACAGATTGTCTTGCTTGTGACAATCATGACTCGCCTGACTCCTATTGTATCTTACTAACAGTTGAAGTGGCGAACAAAACCTTGTTCTCTGAACGTGTGAGTTGTGTGGATAATTTGGCAGTTTAGCAAAACTTGTAGATCTAGAATGCAGTCGGCAAAAACAATGTGTGGACGTTGGGTCTACATTTGAGACAGGTGAAAATCGTGGCTGATTTCTGAGATGTTTAAGTCTTAGACATAGATATAGCCCTAGGAATTTTATGCAGAACCACTTTAATAGAAAAACCAACAACTTTGATGCCGGCAGTCAGCTAGAATCTCGATTCGAAACTAGGCGAACATTTCAATAGAGCTAGAGGACGTGAGATCCAAGTCTATGTCTCGTGTAGGTTAGAGAGTTTACAACATTTCAATAGAGCTAGAGAACGTAGAGATCCAAGTGTATGTCTCGTGTAGATTAAAGAGTTTACAACATTTCAATAGAGTTAGAGAACGTAAAGATCAAAGTGTATGACTCGTGTAGGTTAGAGAGATTGCAACATTTCAATAGAGCTAGAGAACGTAGAGATACAAGTCTATGTCTCGTGTACGTTAGAGAGTTTACAACATTTCAATAGAGCTAGAGAACGTAGAGATACAAGTCTATGTCTCGTGTAGGTTAGAGCGTTTACAACATTTCAATAGAGCTAGAGAACGTAGAGATACAAGTCTATGTCTCGTGTAGGTTAGAGCGTTTACAACATTTCAATAGAGCTAGAGAACGTAGAAATCCAAGTGTATGGCTCGTGTAGATTAACGAGTTTACAACATTTCAATAGAGTTAGAGAACGTAAAGATCAAAGTGTATGACTCGTGTCGGTTAGAGTGTTTACAACATTTCAATAGAGTTAGAGAACGTAAAGATCAAAGTGTATGACTCGTGTCGGTTAGAGTGTTTACAACATTTCAATAGAGCTAGAGAACGTAAAGATCAAAGTGCATGACTCGTGTCGGTTGTGAGTGTTTAAAGACAACATTTCAATAGAGCTAGCTGAAAAACGTAGAAATCAAAGTTCATGACTCGTGTCGGTTAGAGAGTTTACAACATTTCAATAGAGCTAGAGGACGTAGTGTATGTCGTGTAGGTAGAGAGTTTACAACATTTCAATAGAGCTAGAGAACGTAGAGATCAATTTACAGAGTTTATAACGTTTCAATAGAGCTAGAGAACGTAGATCAAAGTGCATGACTCGTGTCGGTTAAGAGTGTACAACATTTCAATAGAGCTAGAGGAACGTAGAAATCAAAGTGTATGGCTCGTGTAGATTAACGAGTTTTACAACATTTCAATAGAGCTAGAGAACGTAAAGATCAAAGTGTATGACTCGTGGTAGGTTAGAGAGCTAGAGTTTACAAAATTTCAATAGAGAGTTTACACATTTCAATAGAGACGTAGAGATCAAAGTGCATGACTCGTGTCGGTTAGAGAGTTTATAACGTTTCAATAGAGCTAGAGAACGTAGAAATCCAAGTGTATGGCTCGTGTAGATTAACGAGTTTACAACATTTCAATAGAGCTAGAGAACGTAAAGATCAAAGTGTATGACTCATAGGTTAGAGTGTTTACAAACGTTTCAATAGAGCTTAGAACGTAGAGATCACACTCTGTAGGTTAGAGATTACAACTATTCAACCAAGCCGAGCGAGAGGAAAAGACAAATCGACTACTTATAAACTACTTGAGAAATTTCCCGAATGGCACTTGAGATGCTTTACTGTAAATAGTTTATCGCCTTCCTTCATATTGAAATTAACGTGATAACAAGAATACACATTCTTTTCAACTTTCTTGCACAACATCTGTTTTATGAGAAACGTGCTGTTCCCACGCAAAATATCATGATTGTTTACATCTAATTGCCAAGTTTCACTGTTTGCGGGGCTTTGCCTTTGTACAGTGTGTTGAGATTTCTCGACGAATATGAAATAATAATGAACGTTCAGAGAGACTTCGTTTTAAGCCGCAAAATCTGAAACCCGTCTTGCAATGAGAAGGCATATCTAGTGTCTAGTCGTAACTAATCAGTACTTACAATGAAACGAAAAATCCCCATATCATTTCCACCTCGGTCTGTATTCACAATGTTTAGGGACTTTAGATTTATGACTTTCTATTGCAAGAGTTACCTAGCTGGGATGTATGAACTCACAGGAGGTGCGACATCACAGGGTGAACTCACAGGGGTGCGTGGGTCTATCACAGGGGGTGACAGTGAGACAGAGATCAGGGGGTGCGTGGGTCTATCACAGGGTGTGGGTCTATCACAGTATGTGCGTGGCCCTAAACACGTGGGTCTAAACCACAGGGGGTGTGTGGGTCTATCACAGGGGTGCGTGGGTCTATCACAGGGGGTGCGTGGGTCTATCACAGGGGGTGCGTGGGTCTAAACCCAGGGGGTGTGTGGGTCTATCACAAGGGGGTGTGGGTCTATCACAGGGGTGGGTATATATGTCTATCACATGCGTGGGTCTATCACAGGGGGCATGCATGTAGGGGAGTATGTATGTATGTATGGGGTTGCGTATGTATGTCTAAACCCAGGGGTAGAGACATGATCACAGCGACAGTCTAAACCCAGGGGTGCAGTGGGTCTAAACCCAGGGGTGCGTGGGTCTAAACCCAGGGGTGCATGGGTCTAAACCCAGGGGGTGCGGGTCTAAACCCAGGGGGTGTGGTCGTCTCTGAAAGTTAAAACTAGAGTACGTTTTTTTAGAAATAGAATTTGTTTGAAAAACCTGTCGCGACAAGATAATAAACACCACTATTGAGAGGTATGATTTGCATACACTCAACATTTTATGGTTTGTTCGTCTGTTGTTATTCGACACGTGAACTTGATCTTTTACGAAGCACTGTTATGCGTGGATGGTATGATTTGGGCTCAGATGGTTTTCGAAAACTGGGGTGTTGGAGACCTCTGACATCCACAGGGGGTTCGTGGGGGGTAGAGGTAGGGAACCCCTATTCTACTGATTAGGTTCCACATATTAGAATTACAAAACGATAAAGGATTTATGGGAGTAACATACACTTAAATGTCTTACTATGAAAGCAACATTCTCAATTTCGATGAATAAGTTTTGCATGTAACGTATAAACATTTTTCGTGTTGTTATGTTTCTAGCTTTAAGAGCGTTCGCACGTTTTTTACTTTTACTTACGTTACAGCGTAGAAAATATCAATCGCCATTTCTAACAATCAATATTTACACCATTGCTCCTATCTAAATAGATAGATAGATAGATAGTCTGTTTTGTTATGACAGACAAAAATGAGTATGGATTATCCGTGAATTTCTAGCAAACAAATGTAAATTTTGGAGTTTAATGGAAACGGAAGGGGAAAACATTTTAGCATATGACACAATCAATTGAATATGATGGGTCTACAGACGTAGAGTTACTTTAACTTTTGGCCGGTTGGCTAATTCTGTTTAAAGGATAAAGGTTTTTCGCCAAAACAGGACAGCTGGCTTGCCAATCCTGACCATTCACCGGAAGCCCAGTTATTTGCCGAGAAGAGGAAAGAAAGACACGGCACATAGGATTTGGCCCCGACTGCCTTGTTAATTCCGTTGATGACTTGGCCACTTGAAGATAGGGAGCGAGGGGGGAAAGGGCTGAAACAGATTAGAGAGAGAGAGAGAGAGAGAGAGAGAGAGAGAGAGAGAGAGAGAGATCACTTTCCAGAGAGAGAGGGGGGCATAGATAAATATATAGATAGATATAGAGATATAGCTAGATAGATAAATAGAGAGCTAGAGAGAGAGAGAGAGAGAGAGAGAGAGAGAGAGAGATATCTTATTTCTCCAGAGAGAGACAGACAGACAGACAGACAGACAGACAGACAGAGAAGAGGGAAGAAGAGAAATGACTGATCAGACAGACCGACAGACAGACAGACAGATGTATAGACAAATAGACATGCCCAAACAGACAGACAAAGAGACAAGTCATCCACATCCATCACAATCATACACATCTGTTTTGATTTCACACACATTGTTCTGATTCAATGTTTGAGATGGAAAAACAGATAATCAATCTTATATAAATGTATGTTCAGTCAGATGCTTTTATTCAGTGTTCCGTAACCCTACTTTCTAAGGTAAGGTTCTAATCTATATAGATCTATATATCCACGGATGGTGTGGTGGGATTAAGGTCCAGGTATCTACGCATATCTATCTTTGGCTATTCATAATTGCTGATGGATTTATTATTTACCTATATAGAATGTCGATTGCCTCTATGATCATAGATCCAGTGCTCATTTCATACTATTTATATAGTCGAATGCCATCATATCTGATGGACGCTATCTTCTAGATATCATCTACCTATCTATCTATCTATGGCCATCTATGGTATCTCGATCATAATTGTCTAGGTATCTATCTATCTATCTATCTATCTATCTATCTATTATTATCGATATAAATTATTAAATCAACTTTATCTATCATTATTATTATTATTATCTATTATCTATTATCAATCTATATCCGAATCATTATTATTGTTATTATCACGGCTATATGAGACTATCTATGTCTTCTGTCTCTGTCTATTATCTATTATTTATCTATGTATCTATCTATTATTATTATTATTCTATTATTATCTATCATTAAATAATCTTTCCTTCAACTGAAAGTTATTATTTCCAGAAAACATGCTAGGTTTGTTTACAAAGTAGTATTCCTTCTTTCTTATTGTTATTGTCATTCCTTACTTACAATTTATTAACACCTTCCTATCTATTTTGTCTATCTCCCTTTCCTTGATCCTATTATTATTTCCTTATTAATTTATTATTGCTTACAATCCCTTTATTATTGCAATTCCGTTTAACAGCCCTTCATGCCTTACAATTGTTATTAACACGATTGCTAAGGTCAAGTAGTTGTCTTAAACCTGGGATTCCAGGAAGTCTTATCACGCGGGGCATAACGTCTACCTGCCGTCCCATATTGTCTTAACATTTCTGATTGGCAAATTGAGGGTTATCTGCCTTTGGTTTGAGTATTGTTCCCTTCCTATTATTCTTTTCACGTTTATGCGTTTGCTTGTTCTTATTCCTCTGTATTAGTGTTACATCAATTCGTTTTATTATTTGTCACATTATTATCATTATTGTCATCATCACTATTGTCATCGTCATTATCATTTGTCGTGAAAAGCATTGTCATCATCATTATTACTATGAGCATATAAATTACCATGTTGATGATTGATAATCATTATTATTATATCATCCTCATAAATGTACTATTGAGACATTATAACTTATTCGTGTTTTGACAGCCGTCTCTGTTATCAGCCATGAGCATGTTATTATTCAGTTTATGAAAATTGTGCTTAACACTTTTATTAGCACACCGAGTAACAAATTCAGACTAACTATTTTAAAGTGCAAGCTGCGAAGAGACAAGTGAGGTAGACGACAAAAGCACTTGTAACAATTCCTAGACAAAACTTCAAAAGTGTGATATTACAATTCAATTATTACAAAGAAAACGTAGATTTACGCAATTATTGCACAAACCAGACGAGAATGGAAGCACATCACTTACAACTATTATACCAGGCAGCCTAGGTATGAAAAGTCGGATGACAATTTTCTTAGCGGAAGGACATTGAGACATTAAAACATTATTAAAATAATAAAATTAAATTTTAATGTTTTTCCGTTGACGTCCTTGGTTTCTTTTGCACTCGATCTTGTCATTTCTCATCAGATTTATAATCCGTTCTTTTCTTATGTCCCTACCGAATTTCATTTGTCAATTGCCAAACAGTCTTGATCAATATGCTCAGCTTATGCAATTCTCACGACTCATTCGTATCGTTTTCCCTCTGTCCATGACATTTTCATAATTCAACGTAACGATCACATTTCATATTTCGAATGCTTCCAGTGGCTTATTCAACCTTGATCAATATCCAGCTTATCACAACCGTATTAGTAATCTAGTAAAGTAATATTATTGACCATACAAATACGCTTTGGGACTCGAAATTTTATACTCAACATGATGTTTCTCCTTTTCCTACATTCTTCACTTCTTCTTCTTCACAATAACTGACCACCTCAATTCTTAAGTATTACTGTCAGCGCGCCTATTTTATTTAACACAAAATATTAATCCAATTTTGGTTTTAAAATTATGTGTTTAATTCCTTTTTTATAATTGCCGAGAATTATTTTTGTTGACAAATTCTACATTGTCCACTTACTTAGTAAAAATGAGAGCAGGTGGCAATCAATTTTAGAAGATGCAACCAGAATCTCTGATTTCCTTATTATTGTTCTTGATTAAGTTTAACCTAACGATGTAATGTAATAAACAGTTGTACATTCATAGACTTATTATTAATATTAATTTATTTCTGGCTCTATGTTCTTAATTAACATTATTATTATTCAGGTTTATTGGCTATTATTTTTTTGTAATTTTATTAAATTTTTAAAAAATTATTATTATTATTATTATTATTATTATTATTATTATTATTATTATTATTATTATTATTATTATTATTATTATTATTATTATTATTATTATTATATTATTATTATTATTATTATTATTATTATTATTATTATTATTATTATTATTATTATTATTATTATTATTATTATTATTATTATTATTATTATTATTATTATTATTATTATTATTATTATTATTTTATTATTATTATTATTATTATTATTATTATTATTATTATTATTATTATTATTAATATTAATGAATATTATTTGTATTATTATTTATATTTATTATTATTATTAGCCGTTATTATTATTATAATTATTCTGTTATTATTATTATTATTTCATTATTATTATTTTTATTAGTATTCATTATTAGTTATAGTATTATAGTTAGTATTAGTAGCATTATAGCATTTAGCATGAACAGTACACAAATCAGTTAGATTAGCAGCAGCAGCAGCAGCAGCAGCAGCAGCAGCAGCAGCAGTAGCAGCAGCAGTAGTAGTAGTTATTATAGTAGTAGTAGTAGTAGTAGCAGTAGTAGTAGTAGCAGCAGCAGTAGTAGTAGTACAGCAGCAGCAGCAGCAGCAGCAGCAGCAGCAGCAGCAGCAGCAGCAGCAGCAGCAGCAGCAGCAGCAGCAGCAGCAGCAGCAGCAGCAGCAGCAGCAGCAGCAGCAGCAGCAGCAGCAGCAGCAGCAGCAGCAGCAGCAGCAGCAGCAGCAGCAGCAGCAGCAGCAGCAGCAGCAGCAGCAGCAGCAGCAGCAGCAGCAGCAGCAGCAGCAGCAGCAGCAGCAGCAGCAGCAGCAGCAGCAGCAGCAGCAGCAGCAGCAGCAGCAGCAGCAGCAGCAGCAGCAGCAGCAGCAGCAGCAGCAGCAGCAGCAGCAGCAGCAGCAGCAGCAGCAGCAGCAGCAGCAGCAGCAGCAGCAGCAGCAGCAGCAGCAGCAGCAGCAGCAGCAGCAGCAGCAGCAGCAGCAGCAGCAGCAGCAGCAGCAGCAGCAGCAGCAGCAGCAGCAGCAGCAGCAGCAGCAGCAGCAGCAGCAGCAGCAGCAGCAGCAGCAGCAGCAGCAGCAGCAGCAGCAGCAGCAGCAGCAGCAGCAGCAGCAGCAGCAGCAGCAGCAGCAGCAGCAGCAGCAGCAGCAGCAGCAGCAGCAGCAGCAGCAGCAGCAGCAGCAGCAGCAGCAGCAGCAGCAGCAGCAGCAGCAGCAGCAGCAGCAGCAGCAGCAGCAGCAGCAGCAGCAGCAGCAGCAGCAGCAGCAGCAGCAGCAGCAGCAGCAGCAGCAGCAGCAGCAGCAGCAGCAGCAGCAGCAGCAGCAGCAGCAGCAGCAGCAGCAGCAGCAGCAGCAGCAGCAGCAGCAGCAGCAGCAGCAGCAGCAGCAGCAGCAGCAGCAGCAGCAGCAGCAGCAGCAGCAGCAGCAGCAGCAGCAGCAGCAGCAGCAGCAGCAGCAGCAGCAGCAGCAGCAGCAGCAGCAGCAGCAGCAGCAGCAGCAGCAGCAGCAGCAGCAGCAGCAGCAGCAGCAGCAGCAGCAGCAGCAGCAGCAGCAGCAGCAGCAGCAGCAGCAGCAGCAGCAGCAGCAGCAGCAGCAGCAGCAGCAGCAGCAGCAGCAGCAGCAGCAGCAGCAGCAGCAGCAGCAGCAGCAGCAGCAGCAGCAGCAGCAGCAGCAGCAGCAGCAGCAGCAGCAGCAGCAGCAGCAGCAGCAGCAGCAGCAGCAGCAGCAGCAGTAACAGCAGCAAACGCATTTATGAGTCTTCATAAAGCAAGTCAGAACGTAGCATGATTTTGAGCATGTTCAAACACATTTATAAAACGCTCGTCTAGATTCTATTTTCAAAAAGCACATCTTTTCTATTTGTTTACAAGCAATTTTTTTGTTTTTGTGGAGCACATGATATTGCACGTTTCCATAAAAACACAAATCAAAACCCGATGAAGGAGGCTATGTGAATAAGTCTATCAACAAATCTGAACGATGCGATAATGCTTATATTGCATACTGCGTGAAATAAAGTTCAATACATAGATATTTCAACAAGGCACATGTTAACAATTGACAGCTAACCAGAAATGAACATTCACATTTCTTTTACTTTTCAAAGTTTTGTCTTTATATTCATTAATTATTTGTTTACTATATTTTCTTACTTTTCTTTTCTAGTAATTAACTGATTTATCTATATAATAAATTTATAAATTTAAAAAACTACATTTTCCTTTCGTTGAAACATGTTTTTCTCTTTCTTTATATCATTTATTGTCTTTTTTATATATCTTTAATACTGTTTTAAACAATAGATTTCATGTTAAATCTTTCTTTTTTGTGTGTGTGTGTGTGTGGCTTATTTTCTCACTTTGATAAAATCAGCATTTGAAAGAAGAACATTTTAATCATTTTGTTGAAACATAATCAAAAGAAATAATATAGCAGGGAACAAAATAGGGTTGACCGATGTTTTTCAACTCCCATGGTGTATACTTTACATCTATCCATTATGCAAATTAGCATAAAACTGGAACAAGTTGGAATTGCAAGTAAAAATATTTGACAATGAAGGACTTAATAAACAAATGTTGTATTTTCAATAACAAGATGATCGTTTGCTCTGTAAATAATATTGTAAATATGCAGGTGAAATAGAACTACCGTTTGATATTGTCCATGATCTTAGTTTATTTAAGTGTGTGTGAAAAAGAATGAAATATAATGAGGAATAAACGAGAAATGACAACAA
>JAXRKP010001294.1:125000-137500 GCA_037039925.1 Doris montereyensis | reverse complement strand
TCTATCTCTGTCTGCCTGTCTCTACTTTTCCTTTCTTTGTCTATCTCTGTTTGCCTGTCTGTCTTTGTCTCTATCTGTCTATCTATCTGTTTCTATCTCTGTTATCTATCTGTCTGTCTGTCTGGCTGTCTGTCTATCTTTTCTCTCTCATCTATCTCTCTCTCTATCTCTCTCTCTATCTATTTATCTATCTATCTATCTGTGTCTCTCTACATCTTTATGTATCTATTTGACTATCATTTCTGTTTGTCCATTTATCTATTTGTCTATTTATACTCAGACTCTGAATAATTAAATTAGTAAATAAACATTTCTCCGGGGAATCTTTCCAAAACAAAGAAGAAACAACTCTGCATTGTCTTTAGAAATAGTGAGTCAATTTTCCAAAATTGTCTACAGGAGTCATCCCCTGTCTGAGGAAATGTATGATAATGCTTTCCAAATTTAAATCTGATGAAAATACTGTTTGTGCTGTTAGTTTATGATGATTACTCTCTCTCTGGACTCCCTTTATCGTTTTTGTCTCGTTTTATTTATTGTCCTGTTTTTCTTTAGCATAATTGTAATAACTTATTCTACTTTTTATTCAAGTAAATTTTGCCTGGGGGGTCTGTTATTGCTATTTCTTTTTCTTCCACTGTCATTCCTCTCGGATGATCTACTTCTCCGTCAGCGTTATGCTTATTACTTCTCCGGTTGACGTCTACTTAGATGATATTGACATAATCTTTCTTGATCCCTGGCCGATTCCAAGCTTTTCTCTCTCTTCAAAGATTTCTCTCTATTCAGACCTTGCAATTGTAGTATCGATTATCGAACCTCTCTCTCTCTCCATGGTTTCTCTCAACACCAACAGCAGCTCGATTACCTTTCTTGGACCGAATTTTCTCTCTCTCTCTGGCTCTCGTAGTCTCTATCATCATTGTTTAATATTGAAGACCATTGTGAAGATTAAAATATGTTACTCTCTCAACATGCACAAATAATATAAACCTTTCTCCAATATAAACCTAAATCAAATGAAGGCTAATCTGTCTGTTAGATTTTCTCTTGATTAGGATTGGCGTCAGATCTCTTTCACCCATAATAATATATAACACAACGCTACCGCTCTGATCAAAGGCTGTAAACTCTCTCTCTCTTCGATTTCTGCCTTCCTCTTTGTCTCTCCCTTACACTCACTCCCTCCCCCCCCTCTCTCTCTCTAAAACCAGATTCTCTGTTACCTGTTGTTGTTAAAGTCATGAGATCGAAAGATTGAGGTGTCTCTCTGAAAATCCTATCTATTCACCACCATACAAAAGACATATATCCATTAGCTTATCGCTGTCTTCAAGTTCAAGGTCAATGAGTAAAATAATCGTTAAATTTATGTTGGCTTTCATCTCCTGTAAATAAATGTGCTGAATGGCACTGAGAGCTTTTGATCTGAGAAACAGCGTTGATGATAGAATCACCACCACCTATCTAGATGGGGACTTTCCTTTACTTTTGCTCCCAGATTATCTACTCAAAGTACAGAAAATCTGTACAATCAATTTCTATCTATTCGTCTATTTGTGAGTGTGTGTGTGTGTGTGTGTTGCTTTTGTTTTGCTTTTTTGTTGGTTTTGCGGTCAAATCTTCTTAGCGTGAATAATAAACACTATCCTTTATCTATGGGACGTCTTCTATCCATGCTATCTAACTATATATCCTATCTATCTTCTATCTATGTATCTATCTATCTATCTGTGTCTATCTACATCTTTATGTATCTATTTGACTATCATTTCTGTTTGTCCATTTATCTATTTGTCTATTTATACCACCTTGAATAATTAAATTAGTAAATAAACATTTCTCCGGGGAATAAAAACCAAAACAAAAGAAGAAACAACTGTGCATTGTCTTTAGAAATAGTGAGTCAATTTTCCAAAATTGTCTACCATCCCCAAATGAGGAAATGTATGATAATGCTCCAAATTTAAATCTGATGAAAATACTGTTTGTGCTGTTAGTTTATGATGATACCATATGACGCCCTTTATCGTTTTTGTCTCGTTTTATTTATTGTCCACCTTGCAATGTAATAACTTATTCTACTTTTTATTCAAGTAAATTTTGCCTGGGGGGGTTATTGCTGCATGTAGGCTACTACCGTCCACCTTGCATGTAATAACTTATTCTACTTTTTATTCAAGTAAATTTTGCCTGGGGGGTTATTGCTATTTCTTTTTCTTCCACTGTCATTCCTCTCGGATGATCTAGTCAGCGTTATGCTTATTACTTTCCGGTTGACGTCTACTTAGATGATATTGACATAATCTTTCTTGATCCCTGGCCGATTCCAAGCTTTAAAAGTTCAAAGATTTCTCCAGACCTTGCAATTGTAGTATCGATTATCGAACCCATGGTTTAACTCAACACCAACAGCAGCTCGATTACCTTTCTTGGACCGAATTTTAAAAAAATGGCGGACGTAGTGTGTATCATCATTGTTTAATATTGAAGACCATTGTGAAGATTAAAATATGTTACAAAAACAACATGCACAAATAATATAAACCTTTCACCAATATAAACCTAAATCAAATGAAGGCTAAGGTTAGGATTTTGATTAGGATTGGCGTCAGATCTCTTTCACCCATAATAATATATAACACAACGCTACCGCTCTGATCAAAGGCTGTAAGCGACAAATTTCGATTTTCGCTCTCCCACCAGCCCCCCCCCCCCCCCCGTAAAACCACAGATTCTTGTTACCTGTTGTTGTTAAAGTCATGAGATCGAAAGATTGAGGGGAAAATCCTGTATTCACCACCATACAAAAGACATATATCCATTAGCTTATCGCTGTGTTCAAGTTCAAGGTCAATGAGTAAAATAATCGTTAAATTTATGTTGGCATCCTTGTGCTGAATGGCACTGAGAGCTTTTGATCTGAGAAACAGCGTTGATGATAGAATCACCACCACCTAGATGGGGACTTTCCCTTTACTTTTGCTCCCAGATTACTCAAAGTACAGAAAATCTGTACAATCAATTTCTTTCGTGTGTTTGTGAGTGTGTGTGTGTGTGTGTGTTGCTTTTGTTTTGCTTTTTTGTTGGTTTTGCGGTCAAATCTTCTTAGCGTGAATAATAAACACTATCCTTATCATGGGACGTACTTGTAATGTAGGCTAATAACCACCTTGCATGTAGGCTACTACTCCACCTTGCAATGTAGGCTACTACTCCACCTGTCTGCAATGTAGGCTACTACTCCACCTTTGCAATGTAGGCTACTACTCCACCTTGCAATGTAGGCTACTACTCCACCTTTGCAATGTAGGCTACTACTCCACCTTGCAATGTAGGCTACTACTCCACCTGTAGGCTACTACTCCACCTTGCAATGTAGGATACTACTCCACCTAACGGAAATGTAGATACTACTCCACCTTGCAATGTGAGGATACCTCCACCTCCCTGCTTACAATGTAGGCTACTAAACGTCACCTTGCAATGTATAGGATAGTGCTCCCACACCTTGCAATGTAGGCTACTACTCCACCTTGCAATGTAGGATACTACTCCACCTTGCAATGTAGGCTACTACTCCACCTTGCAATGTAGGCTACTACTTGTATTATGATACCTACTCCACCTTGCAATGTAGGATACTAATCTCCACCTTGCATGTAGGCTACTACTCCACCTTGCAATGTAGGCTACTACTCCACCTTGTAATGTGGCCCCTACTACTCCACCTTTGCAATGTAGGCTATACTCCACCTTGCAATGTAGGCTACTACTCCACCTTGCAATGTAGGATACTACTTCACATTGTAATGTAGGCTACTACTCCACCTTGCAATGTAGGATACTACTCTCACATTGTAATGTAGGCTACTACTTCACCTTGTAATGTAGGATACTACTTCACATTGTAATGTAGGATACTACTTCACCTTGTAATGTAGGATACTACTTCACCTTGCAATGTAGGCTACTACTCCACCTTGCCAAGTAGGCTACTACTCCACCTTGCAATGTAGGCTACTACTCCACCTTGCAATGTAGGTCTGTCTACTCCACCTTGCCAAGTAGGCTACTACTCCACATTGCAATGTAGGCTACTACTCCCTTTGCAATGTAGGCTACTACTCCACCTTGCAATTGAATAGGAAGAAAAGTACATGAATGTACAACAATCTGCACATGCGTTTGTGTTAGAACTACTAACCTGTCTTGAGATATTCAACGAAACAGGAAAGAACATTCGAAAAAGTACAACTCTCAGACGGGCAGACAAAAAACAAAAGCATCAACATCACCAAAACGCTCTCCCCCACCCCAAACATAAAAGCAACCCAAAAATGCATAAAAAAAAAACCCCAACAAAACAATAACGGAAATCCACCATCCCGATAACGACTACAGCGAGCAGTGACTGCAACTACGTCGGCAACAAAAACAAACAAAAAAACAACCCAAACACCCTTCCTGCTTACTCAAAAATTTAGTTGGCAAAAAACAGTAAACGTTAAATTATGAATTTGAGGACCGTCGTAAAACAAAGGTCGCAAGTCGTATAGTTTAGTGCCAAAAAAGAATTTTTAGGTTTACATTTCACAGCTGATGTTTTCTAAAGAATTTTTTATTCTATACAGCGTGTGTAGTGTTGTTCTAAATCCTGTAGTCTTTGATGTGCCTTGATTAAAGGCCTTCAAAATTTGCATTTAAATAGGATTGAGTGGATATTATGCTACAGTATTATGTTAGGCATGGTGAGTTTAGCAAGAGAATACTTTATTAAGACCCGTTTAAGTAGTTCACTAGCGTTTAACGTGTTCTTAGGCTGAGGTAACGCAATCCTTTCTGCCTTCGTTTATTATGATACTCTGTCTATCCATCTGTCAATCTCTCTCTCTATGTCGTTTAACACACACATATTTAACTCTCTCTCTCTCTCTCTCTCTCTCTCTCTCTCTCTCTCTCTCTCTCTCTCTCTCTCTCTCTCTCTCTCTCTCTCTCTCTCTCTCTCTCTCTCTCTCTCTCTCTCTCTCTCTCTCTCTCTCTCTCTCTCTCTCTCTCTCTCTCTCTCTCTCTCTCTCTCTCTATATATATATATATCTCTCTCTCTCTCCCTGTCGCTCACTAATGTCCCAATATCTCTCTCATTATCTCTCTCCCTCTCTCTCTCTCTCTCTCTCTCTCTCTCTCTCTCTCTCTCTCTCTTCTCTTTCTCTCTCTCTCTCTCTCTCTCTCTCTCTCTCTCTCTCTCTCTCTCTCTCTCGCTCTCTCTGTCCCCCTCTCCCTCCCTCTCTCTCTCTGTCCTCCCTCTCCTTCTCTCTCTATCTCTCCCCTCCCCCCGCTCTCTCTCCCGCTCCCTCTCCCACCCCCTCTCTCTCTCTCTCTCTCTCTCTCTGCATCTCTCCCTCTCTCTCTCTCCTCTCTCTCTCTCTCTCTCTCTCTCTCTCTCTCTCTCTCTCTCTCTTTCTCTCTCTCTCTCTCTCTCTCTCTCTCTCTCTCTCTCTCTCTCTCTCTCTCTCTCTCTCTCTCTCTCTCTCTCTCTCTCTCTCTCTCTCTCTCTCTCTCTCTCTCTCTCTCTCTCTCTCTCTCTCTCTCTCTCTCTCTCTCTCTCTCCCTCGACCTTTCTCTTATCCCATGTATATCTTGTTCTCTCCATTTGTCATTTATTCAACGCTCATGTCTGTTCACTCATATTCGCTTCCATTTACTAAACTTTCTTCACTTTGAACTACCGTTACTCTACCTTTCTCTATTTTTGCCTTTCTTTTGCGTCTGTTTACCTACTCTTGCTATGCCATTGTACATTTTTTTTGAAGACCCTGGGAAGAAAGAGAGTTGAAGTTTTCACAATCACAAAGCCTTTTGTCTTGAAACCGCAGCTCCCAGTACTACTGTTTAATGATCCGTGAAAAATCCATGATCGAAAGGATAAATTTGATTCATTCAGCAACCGTTTCAATATAATGAATACGAGTTCATTTGCTTTCAGTACAAGACACCTTGAAAACCATTGTGTCGAGATGATAAGAAGATCGATTGCACTTCTTATTATTATGTAGTGTCTTGAGGGGTGTCGTTAAAAAGAGCTTGATCTTCTATAATGCATGCATAATATTATGTATCGATCTGGTTCAGCGCTTTTTAAAATTTAATGCGAACTATAATTGTGTCTTAGAATATTTCAAAAGATGAAACTGGTTACTAAGGATATGATAGTGAACAAACAAGTTTCTCTTCATTGGGTCCCACAGAAAATGTATGTATAGTTTACCTGTAAGGTGATGTATTCAAAGTTAGATCTTAGTTTTGTTACCTTTTCAGTATTTTAACTCTAGGTCGTCAATCCTCTCATGTTTCATTGACGATATTTCAAGTCATGTGTGTGGTTGTGCCTGTGTGTATATTTCTTCGGCTGGCTGTCTGTCTCTCTGTCTGCACTCTCTCTCTCTCTCTCTCTCTCTCTCTCTCTCTCTCTCTCTCTCTCTCTCTCTCTCTCTCTCTCTCTCTCTCTCTCTCTTTCTCTCTCTCTCTGTCTGTCTGTCTCTCTCTCTCTGTCTGTCGCTCGCTCGCTCGCTCACTCTCTCTCTCTCTCTCTCTCTCTCTCTCTCTCTCTCTCTCTCTCTCTCTCTCTCTGTCTCTGTCTCTGTCTCTGTCTCTCTCTCTGTCTCTGTCTCTGTCTCTGTCTCTCTCTCTCTCTCTCTCTCTCTCTCTCTCTCTCTCTCTCTCTCTCTCTCTCTCTCTCTCTCTCTCTCTCTCTCTCTCTCTCTCTCTCTCTCTCTCTCTCTCTCTCTATGTCTCTTTGAGGCCATTCCTTGAATGAATATCAACTCATGGTTTTTAACGATTCATTTTTAATAACCTAACATGCCAAGACATACACTCAAACGTCATTTGTTCAAGAAAACTCCTGAATATGTCCAGTCCTATCTCTACACACAAAAAGGCATTGATTTTGTTTCGTTACAATGTCATTTATTATGTTCTTGTGCATTACCGTAATTGTAGCAAATACATGACATCACAGGTACACCTAAGGTAGCGGTTCGATTTCAAAAGACTGCTGTAAACGCACCTACCTCCACAATAGGACTTGATATTGAAAAGAACTTTCGCTTAGCGAGCCTGACTAAAAAAAAAAAACTTCAATTATTCCGCCGCGTTACGCCATTGCCTTCCTTTCCATTCCTCATTCGATCGGAAACGTTTCCAATGCTTAACCTGCCACGCGCCTCCCCTCCTCCTGCCTTGTGAGATTACAGCTCAAATCAAACAGAGCAATGAGAACCGGATATCGAAAGCTTAAAGAAGTCAAAAAGCACTAGAACGGAAGAAAGAGAAAAAATAGAGGGAAGAAAAATTAAAGAAGAGAAGAAAAAAAAACAAACACACACACTCACACAAATCCCCAACAAATTCTTAACAAAACGATCCATGTATAAAATCAATAACAAAATAGTGTCAATCCTGTGGATATGATTAACCAAGCAAGAAAACCAAAACCTGGTGTTTTAAAGCTGCATTCCTTACCTTGTCATCAACCTTACGTAAGTACAAGCGGTTGTTGTTTTATATTTTCACTGCTATCAAACATATAATATTATTATGTCAGTACAAGCGGTTGTTGTTTTATATTATTTACACTGCTATAAAACATATGATATTATTATGTCAGTACAAGCGGTTGTTGTTTTATGTTTACACTGCTATAAAACATATAATATTATTATGTCAATACAAGCGGTTGTTGTTTTATGTTTACACTGATATAAAACATATAATATTATTATGTCAATACAAGCGGTTGTTGTTTTATATTTACACTGCTATAAAACATGTCATAATGTATGTATGAGGCGTTGAAGCTAAACCGTATTGTTGTGAGCTAGTAATCACGACGGCACTGGTTCAAGCTAAAGGTAGAGAAAGGTCTTGTCAGTGTTCTCACGAACCGGCTAACAGGCTGCTGTACTGTATGCTCGCCCCGGAGTTGAGAAGGACTTTGAATGAAATGGCCTGCTGGGGGATAACTGATGCACAGGCGGTGAGCCTGCACGTATGTGAATACGGACGATAAATCCATCTTTATCTTTATATTTATAACTGTTTCCATGCTGAACTTTAGTGTCGTCTGTTTCATGTTTCTGGGGTTATCCTCCCCCCCCCCCCCCCCCCGCCACACACACAAACCCGCCGATAAAGCCACCCAATGTTTACAGATGTGCATACTGAGGGCACATTTACAGGAGCATGCATTTACTCAGATACTCACAGCATGTGTTCTATTTAAAAAAAAGAAAGATAGTCACTCAAAGGCCCTAGCGACTCATAAAGACCGAGCTTACCCTGGTCTCTATAGCGCGATGGGACGTTAGTGTGTCGCAAGTTTCTACCCAAGCTAGTGCGTGTACCCATTTGCACCTTGGTTGAGGGGAGAAATGCGTGTTAAGTGTCTTTCCTAAGGAATGCAACGTCGGATCTAGCCATAGAAGCGGGATAAGCTACGGCACTTAGGCAAAAACGGCCTTGAAAGAACTTGAAAGGAACTTTACTTTTTTAATTTTCAATAGAAGGAGGATACTTGCAAATTTTAAATCATCATCAGTCGTTCCACCCTGGTTGTAGGTATTGGTCACCAAGTAAAGCCCTTCATTTTCCTCTGTCCTTGGCTATTGTTTCCATTGGTCACCAAGTAAAGCCCTTCATTTTCCTCTGTCCTTGGCTATTGTTTCCATTGGTCACCAAGCAAAGCCCTCCATTTTCATCTGTCCTTGGCTATTGTTTCCATTGGTCACAAAGTAAAGCCCTCCATTTCCCTCTGTCGTTGGCTATTGTTTCCATTGGTCACCAAGCAAAGCCCTCCATTTTCCTCTGTCCTTGGCTATTGTTTCCATTGGTCACCAAGTAAAGCCCTCCATTTTCCTCTGTCCTTGGCTATTGTTTCCATTGGTCACCAAGTAAAGCCCTCCATTTTCCTCTGTCCTTGGCTATTGTTTCCATTGGTCACCAAGTAAAGCCCTCCATTTCCCTCTGTCCTTGGCTATTGTTTCCATTGGTCACCAAGTAAAGCCCTCCATTTTCCTCTGTCCTTGGCTATTGTTTCCATTGGTCACCAAGCAAAGCCCTCCATTTTCCTCTATCCTTGGCTATTGTTTCCATTGTCCTGGTCACCAAGCAAAGCCCTCCATTTCCCTCTGTCCTTGGCTATTGTTTCCATTGGTCACCAAGTAAAGCCCTCCATTTCCCTCTGTCCTTGGCTATTGTTTCCATTGGTCACCAAGTAAAGCCCTCCATTTCCCTCTGTCCTTGGCTATTGTTTCCATTGGTCCCCAAGTAAAGCCCTCCATTTTCCTCTGTCCTTGGCTATTGTTTCCATTGGTCACCGAGTAAAGCCCTCCATTTTCCTCTGTCCTTGGCTATTGTTTCCATTGGTCACCGAGTAAAGCCTCCATTTCCCTCTGTCCTTGGCTATTGTTTCCATTGGTCACTGCGTCCCATGACCATATTTCTTCTCCATGTGAATCTTGGTCCACCTCTTTCATTTTCCTCTGATTCCATTTCAAGCTTTGTTTCCATATGTCACTATGGCTTCCAAGCCCTCCATTTATCCATCTGTCCTTGGCTATTGTTTCCAGCTCTGTCCATGCTGTTGTTTTATTTTCCTCCAGACCTTAATTTCTTATTATATCTGGCATGTGGATCTTGGAATCTTATTAGGCTTGTTGACAAATGACTGCAACTTTTGATCCTCTTTTGTTAGTTTTCATTTTCAATCCACTTTGCTCTTGACACTCATTTATATTAAAATACTTCCCCTATTAAGCTCTTGCCACTATTCGGAATACCAAGACTTCTTTCTTCTTCTTTAATTTACAGTCTCTATTCATGTGTATGTGTATGTGTGTTGTTTTGTGTTTCCTCCATGATGTCTTAATTCTCTTAAGACATCCTTAATCAGGCAGTGGATCAAACAGAGACATATTATTAGGCAGTTGTTGATCAAATGACTAGATAGAGATATTGATAGTCTCTTTTAGATAGATAGATAAATTATCAAGTTTTAGATCCATAGATAGATAGATAGATAGCTCTTGACACTCATTTATATATAAAATAGATATATAGACATATAGAATACAAGACATAATAATTTCCAAAGATATGATAAATATATATGACAGATAGATAGATAGATAGAAAGAATAATCATATATATAGACAAACAGGCAGACATATATATATATATATATAGATAGATATATAGATAGATAGAGATATATAGATAGATATAGATAGATAGATAGATAAATATATAGATAGAAAGATAGATATAGATAGATAGATAGATAGATAGATAGATAGATAGATAGATAGATAGATAGATAGATAGATAGATAGATATGATAGATATAGACAGATAGATAGATAGATATATAGATAGATAGATAGATAGATAGATAGATAGATAGATAGATAGACAGATAAATAGACATATAGATATATAGATAGATAAATATATAGACAGATAAACAGATATAGATAGAAAGATATATATATATATATATATAAAGATATATATATATATATATATATATATATATATATATATATATATATATAGATAGATAGATAGATAGATATATAAATAGATAGATAGATAGATAGAAAGATATATATATATATATATATATATATATATATATATATATATATATATATATATATATATATATATATATATATATATATATATATAGATAGATAGATAGATATAGATATAAAGATAGATAGATAGATAAATAGTTAGATATAGATAGATAGATACTGTATGATGTATGTATGCATGTATGATGTATGCATGTATGTATGTATGTTTGTTTGTTTGTATGTGTGTATGTAATTAAGTATGTATGTATTTATTTATATATGTATGTATGTATGTGTGTGTATAATAATATTTTGTTTTTGCAAAAGAATGTGATAATATAAAAGATCATAGCATTATGTGATATAATATATTATGTACATATGATATATAATATGTAAATGCATTAATAAGTATATATATATATATATATATATATATATATATATATATATATATACATATATATATATATATATATATATATATATATATATATACAAGTGTGAGCGCATGTCTGTAATGTAATGTAAGTAGATATACAGTGTATTAACAATCATGATGGAGGCACTTTGAAGATGCAACCGAGGAATGATTAGTAATTTTAACCATTTTTGTTGCCAATCCAGAAACGTATTGAATGCAGCATTAGCTTTTACGAGTAGCTATGTATGATCATATATAAATTATAGCATTATATGATATAATATATATAATATATACATATGATATATGATATATACATGCATAAATAAGTGTATAAATATCCATAACACATTTTCTGTTGTCATACTTTCCAATGGTGGGCTTTTTACGGTGGTGATACATAAGACATTGAACAATTTGCGTTGCAAATCCCCAGTTTAGCTAATCAATTATTTTTTCATTCAAAAAAACAAATAATTAAAGGAAACAGCAATTTGAGAAATAAAAATAATTGCCAAAAATAGTAAGGAAGATCTAAGCGACATAAGCACGAAGATATAACTTTTTTTTAAAAATTTGAATTCTGACTCACTACTCGTGTGGGGAAAGATTCAAGTGCAATAATTAAACGTTACCGTGATTGTCAGAATTCGCGTAACCGCGACTTTAACGATCTTTCATTGACGTTTACAATCTTCATGAATTTACATTTTACCTGCCTCCTTTCACTCCACCACCCCACCACCCTACCCCTTAACACACGTGAGAACTATGAACATGAAGAAAAAATAGGCCTGAGGAATTCTTGCATCATCATAACTAGAAATGTTTAGCCAGTTGTTAGTTATAAAAAATCCTACACTTTAACACGACCGACGATTGGTCATTTTCGTGTGAAGAAAATCAAACAAAATAAAGTTCCTTCAGAGCCGTCACGGCCCATAGAGCCGAAGTTTATCCCGGTTTCAATAGCGGAAGCGGAGCAGGGGATAATAATCACCTCCTGTCCAGGACGCTAGTCTGACGCAGATTTTTACTCCTAAGCTAGTGGTTATACACATTTGCACCTGGGTAGAGTGGTGGAAAATTCGTGTTACGCGGCTTTCCCAAGGAATACGACATCGGACTTAGCTTTGCTAGGATTCGAATCCGGGATCTCATGATCCCTAGTCCGGCAGCTTAACCGCTCTGCCACCGACGCTATTCTCGTGTGGGAAAGGCAAGCTTAATTACTAGGGTTAAGTTTGATTCTTAGAGTATGCATGCCTTTAAATAGCCACTTTGATAAATTTAAAGTAAAATGATTCCCCTCCAGCCAATATCACCGATAGCACCAATATCGATCACCAAAACTGATTTTGATAAGGAAAATTCAAAGTTCGGCTTTGTCATCACCAGCGTTTCTCATTAAAACGTCACTATAATGGTGGCCCCT
>JAXRKP010001294.1:110000-122500 GCA_037039925.1 Doris montereyensis | reverse complement strand
CAAGTAGGTGTGAAAGTACGTTTTTCCACGTTTTAACCCTTTTAACACTGAGGGGCCGATATATCTGCCCAGGCCTAGTTGCGACAAACATTGGCTCAGTGGAAAACGAAGCCGTCTACCCTTTTTGTGACAATAAACATTATCCCATCAATTGAGTATTGACCTAGAATGACTTCCTGGTCAATTCGTCACTCAAGTCACAGTGTCAGACGATTATTTTGAGTTCGATGACTAATTTTATGTATTGAATTTGACAGACTAATTTCAAATGCTGAAAATTTCTCATGATAGCTGAAACATTCTCAAAGTGATGACGACCTAACTTCTGAGGAGTCTCAGGTGTCTGATTTATCAGCAGACGAAACTAGATCTAGAAACGAAACTAGATCTAGTGATGCAGAGGGTCAATCTGATACCGAAAATACAATTCCTGAAGCAAATCCATGGTGCAGAGTGTATCCTCCAGAGGATTTAAAGGATCCTCCTCATGATTTTCATCAATCAACAGGCCCCAAAGATGTTTCTCCAACTAACGCATATCCTACTGATTCTTTTTTTTTTATCTCTTTTTGACATTAGATTTCATCAATTCTAGTGTTATGCACAGTAACAATTATGCCACACATTTCATAACAACCAATGCAGCAAATCTGAACAAATCATGAAAAAATGGGTCGAAGGATTGCTGCGTATGCTCGAACCGAAAATTACCTGGGAGCCGAAAAAGAGCCCGTATCATATGTTCAAGTTGTCAGAAAGGTCTTCATGTGCGAGTAAGCACAAGTGCAAGAAACAAACCAACTCATTATTTGATGAGCAAAACATCTTATTCAGTTGTGATGCTGGTTTTGTGTCTTCATTTGCATACGTAAAATCTATTTTTAGACATGCAAATGAGCTCATTTGCATAATTTTCTTTTCTTTTTTGATGTTTACTAAATTTACATAAAGCCTGGCCAATTACCTTTCCAATGATATGTGACACTTGCTATGTTAGATCACACCATCACTATGAAAATCCACCTTTTCTATACCAACTCCAAATCTCTCAAAACCCCCTTAGTGTTTTTGGCAAGTACACGTATAGGGAAAAACTGATAGAGTTAAAAGGGTTAATTACCCGGTATAAGCTGTTAAAGATGGCGGGCAAGCTGAACGAAAATGATACTCACAAAGACGGGGAAACAATGAAGTTTACATTAATTCAATGTCACTTTGGATAGAACATTTTCTTAAACAAAAACGATCTGGGGATGATTTAAAACATACATGGTTACTCTTAGTGGCCTATCAATATCAACTGAGCATTTGGCGAACGAAGGTAGAGCAACTCCTAATTATATATAGATACATGTACTTCTACATTGGTTTAAGTACTTTAGTGGTAGACGGTTTAACTTGAGACCGTGAGGTCCTGGTTTCAAATCTTAGCTTTGCTAGCCCCAACATTGTGTCCTTAGGAAAGAACACTGAAGATGGCGTTCTTAAATCACATTGGTGTCGATAGATATTATGTTCAAGGGGATGAGGTGATCTTAAATCGCCTGATATGCTTAACACTATAGAAAAGGCTTTAGTTTTCTGCTCCGCAGACCTCTAAGCCTTTACTCTTTACTAGCCCATCATTTTGATGATAGTCAATTTTCTTAGCAGAAATGATGATACTATTATTCTCATGTCTGTAGTTTCGTCCTTGATCCAGGTTACATAGTTACTACAGAGTTTTGGTAACGCAGAGTACTTGATTGGATCTACACAAATTGAAAATAAGATTCCGTTACAAAAGAACAGAGAAATACGTAAAACGTAACAAGAATCAAAATCAAAATTCAATGCCTCGAGCAGACAAGAAAACGTCAACAGTGGCAATAATATTATTACAGGACTCACTCCTAGCAACCAAAGGTGAAAATATACAAGTTCACTGTTGAAAACAAGGGCAACAATCACTCGCAGCCCTGTGAACAAGATGGAGGGGAAAAGGCATCAGATCGAAGCAAACTGCATTGAGCGTGTACTGTTCCTGTGGTGCGCAGATATTGATTTCCATAGCTTTAGTTTTCAATAAGCATACTCTCATACCGTGGCATTGGTACTCATGATACAGTGTTTGATTTGCAAGTTAGAGGTACACGGTTCGATATCCGCTATGGGCATGCAAATACTTTCCTGTTTTTTTTTATCCGGATAGAAACATCTCCCAACATTTGCTGAGCAGAATTAGCACTTAACACTATCGTGCATAAACCTAAAATTCAGAGGGCCTGTGTATACATTTTGTGCACATTGATGAATTCTTCCTTGTCCAATAATTATCTGGTAACATTTCATTCGTACTGTCCAATAAGTGTCTGGTAACACTTCATTTTTCGTGTCCAATAATTGTCTGGTAACACTTCATTCGTCCTGTCCAATAATTGTCTGGTAACACTTCATTCGTCCTGTCCAATAATTGTCTGGTAACACTTCATTCGTCTTGTCCAATAATTGTCTGGTAACACTTCATTCGTCCTGTCCAATAATTTGTCTGGTAACACTTTATTCGTCCTGTCCAATAGTTGTCTGGTAACACTTTATTTGCCCTGTTCAATATTTGTCTGGTAACACTTCATTCGTCCTGTCCAATAATTCTCTGGTAACACTTCATTCATCCTGTTCAATAATTCTCTGGTAACACTTCATTCGTCCTGTCCAATAATTGTTGGTAACACTTTATTCGTCCTGTCCAATAGTTGTCTGGTAACACTTTATTTGCCCTGTTCAATATTTGTCTGGTAACACTTCATTCGTCCTGTCCAATAATTCTCTGGTAACACTTCATTCGTCCTGTTCAATAATTCTCTGGTAACACTTCATTCGTCCTAATAGTTGTCTAGTAACACTTTATTCGTCCTGTCCAATAATTGTCTAGTAAACACTTTTTATTCGTCCTGTCCAATAATTGTCTGGTAACACTTTATTCGTCCTGTCCAATAGTTGTCTGGTAACACTTTATTCGTCCTGTTCAATATTTGTCTGGTAACACTTTATTCGTCCTGTCCAATAGTTGTCTGGTAACACTTTTATTCGTCCTGTCGAATAGTTGTCTGGTAACACTTTATTTGTCCTGTCCAATAATTGTCTGGTAACACTTTATTCGTCCTGTCCAATAATTGTCTGGTAACACTTCATTCGTCCTGTCCAATAATTGTCTGGTAACACTTCATTCGTCCTGTCCAATAATTGTCTGGTAACACTTTATTCGTCCTGTCCAATAATTGTCTAGTAACACTTTATTCGTCCTGTCCAGTAATTGTCTGGTAACACTTTATTCGTTCTGTCCAATAGTTGTCTGGTAACACTTTTGTTCGTCCTGTCCAATTATTTTGTCTATAGTAACACTTTATTCGTCCTGTTCAATAATTGTCTGGTAATACTTTATTCGTCCTGTCCAAAATCTCAAGATTACCATCTGTGGTGAACTTAATTAAACCAGTAAAAAAACAAAGAAGCAATTCAACAAACGTTTCTGATTCTTTACTTTTTCCTGGTTGTAAAACAGGTTTGTGTAATTATGGTGCTAATTCTAATATATTATCCTATGTAGTAGAATCCTTTTATTTTCTTTAGAAGGAAATGTCATATTACTACAACTTATACGAAGATATGGCCTTATGCATGTAGGTCATATAGGATCAATGCCGATCTACGAAAAACAAACAAGAACAAACATAAGTTATAGTACATTTTACAATGTTTTGTCAGTTTTAAGTTTGTTGTGGCAGTATTTAAAATCTACATAATACAAAAAGTGCCGATGACAAAACAACAAAATCTGAGATATGAATTACCCCCCCCCACCACATGCCCACCCTAAAGCAAAATAAAACATTATTTTAAACTGCAACCCCCAAATATAAAAAAAAATCTTACGCACAAGAAGGTTTTTCCGTAATCTCACAACATTGCAGATAGTGGAAATGGGGAAATTTATAATCGATATACAAAATCGTACATTCGCCTTAAAGGAAACAATGTTACTCCCCTCCAGGCTTTTCTTCCATCCTCAACCAGCAAAATTCCAATTTCTGTTATCTATCTACTTCACTTCTTATCACTTCATCTTAGTTGTAGGCATATTTCATATCAATTCGACAACTTTCCTCAACCAGCGAAATTCAGCTTTCTGTCTTCTTTCCACGTCACTCTTTATCACATTATCCTCTTGCTTGTTGGCATTTCGAATCGACAATCGCCCTTTCACCAACTATACAAATTACATTATTTCCGCGTTACAGTGAAGACCAAAAGGCTTGAGAAGTAAGGCAAATATTTCTATTCCTGTCTTGGTATTTGCCTGGCATGAGAAGACTTCTGTTTGTCTTTTCTTTGAATGGAACAAATGAAGAGTGACGATCTGATGCGCCGATAAAGTGAATTACAACAAGCATTACTGCCAAAAACCTAACCGCATTTCTGGTACAACCTACTTTACCTTATTCCACTGCCAAGTAGTGGTATTGATAATATGCATGGATCTGTCCTACAGTGATTTCAGTTGGGTTTATTATCATGACACTCGTTGTTGTTCTTTGCCGAGTCTTTAGAAATGTCTATGGGTCGTTGAAATAATATTTCTGTTGGGGAGAATTTCCAGTTTGTCCATCTTCCGATAGAATCGGGAGACAGTGTTATAACTGAAACGACCATATCAGAGATAATATGAAAATCAATTAATTCTACATACTGTTCAACAAAGCAAACGCATGTCATCATATCTCAAGAACTAAAGGAGAAAAAATACCAAAATGAAATCTTCATACCTCAAAGTATTTATTGCAACAGAATTTGAGTAAAACATGGATTGAAAAGAAGTCACTCCCAATAAGAAATAACAATTCTTATCATATCGTGTTTAAGGCTAGATAGTTCGTTTGAACTTTAAGTGCCTCGTACATCTTAATACAATCACGGAGGTTCAAAAATGATTCAATCTACAATAATCGATCAGGACAATGCACATTCTTTCATCATACAAATACTTTAAATTAGAGAGCTCCATATCAATGGCATTATTAAAAGAATTAATACTTTTTGACTTTGTTTGTTTTGAACTGTATATTGTTCCATCAAAACACTCTTTTGAAATATAAGCGATAAGTCGTACAAATAATTTTACTTTACTTAGAAATAATATGCGTTTCTTTGTTGAACATATATATCATATTTATCTTCAATTGAGTTTGTTGACAAACTAAAAGAAAACAAACAAATTGCATTTTAGAATTAAAACTTGTGACAATATCAAGAAACTCAGAACAAAATAATTTGTTACGGCAATGCATACATATAGAAAGTTACAAGATAATCATATACACTTGGTGAAAAAACGATCATACTTACAAGAACATTTTGGGGCGACAACACCTATGCGTAAAAACGTAAACACATTTAGACAATTTCCCTTACATTGACAGTGCACCATAAATCAAATAGTACCAAATAGTAATATGAAAAAAATGACAAAATTTATCATAGATCAAAGTAAATATGACAATGACGACAACAATATTTAAGATGTCAGAGTGTTCTAACTTCTATTCTAAATCAATGTGGTTTCATTATCAACGTGATATTGACCGCCTAACAACTGTCTTTTCTTATTTTATTTTGATTGCTTGAAAATGAAGCCGGTTTGACTTTCTACTGAGTCAATGGATGAAAGGAATTCTTCTTATTAAGGTGTTAGTGTCCTGAAGGCACCTCAGTGTCTTGAATGCATTTTTATAATTTACTTCACATAGAGAGAGAGAGAGAGAGAGAGAGAGAGAGAGAGAGAGAGAGAGAGAGAGAGCAGAGAGAGAGAGAGAGAGAGAGAGAGAGAGAGAGAGAGAGTTGACAGACAGACAGACAGACAGACAGACAGACAGACAGACAGACAGACAGACAGACAGAGACAGACAGACAGACAGACAGACAGAAAGAGAGACAGTCAGACAGACACAGAGACTTTACAGACAGACAGAGACAGAGAGAGAGAGGGAGACAGAGAGAGGCTTCCGGGATGGAGAGAGATTGGAGAGAGAGAGAAGCTTCGAGAGAGAGAGCGAGAGAGAGATTCTTGACGAATTTCGACTTGAGAGAGGTGAGAGAGAGAGAGAGAGAGAGAGAGAGAGACAGAGACAGAGACAGAGAGTGGGCCAGAGACAGAGACAGAGAGACAGAGACAGAGACAGAGACAGAGACAGAGACAGAGAGACAGAGACACACATCAGAGACAGAGACAGAGACATAGATAACAGATAGACAGATAGATAGATAGATAGAGACAGATAGATAGATAGACAGACAGATAGAGAGATCGATAGATAGATAAAGAGAGTAGAGATGAGGTAGATAGAGAGAGACAGAGAGACAGACAGACAGACAGATAGAGAGAGAGAGACAGATACAGAGACAGAGACAGAGACAGAAGAAAGACAGACAGACAGAGAGAAAGAGACAGAGACAGAGACAGAGAGAGAGAGAGAGAGACAGAGACAGAGAGAGAGAGAGAGAGAGAGAGAGAGAGAGAGAGAGAGAGAGAGAGAGAGAGAGAGAGAGGAGAGAGGGAGAGAGAGAGAGAGAGACGGAGAGAGAGAGAGAGAGAGAGAGAGAGAGAGAGAGAGAGAGAGAGAGAGAGAGAGAGAGAGAGAGAGAGAGACAGAGGGGGAAGAGAGACAGAGAGAGAGCCAGAGAGAGACAGAGAGAAGAAAGGATAATTAATGGACGAAAGCAAGTATTGCAAACAATAAATAACGACTCCAGTCAAATAAGGCACACACACAAAATAAAACGTATGTGCCCTTATTGATTCTCATTTCATCTACACTGAACACGCAATATACCGCCAACTTTTTTTGTCCTTTGTGGAGCCACATAAAGAGCGGGTGTGTGTGTGTGTGTGTGTGTGTGTGTGTGTGTGTGTGTGTGTTTATATATATATGCTTTCGCGTAGGTGAGCACACGAAAACGTCATAGACACAACGGTCGAACAACGCTAAAACCCCGAAAGCCATTGTTCATTTTTTTTTTTTTACCCGCAAGGAAACAAGAACCGGATACGCTAATACAAAGGTCAATAAAAAACTGTTTTCAATCCTAAACCTGCCAATCACAGCACCCCTACGTCGTCGCATGTTCTGTTTCTCCTCTAAAACTATTTTGGAGGCGACTCGCTGCAGGGATTCCACAGCTTGGATTACAACCGTTGAAGTGAGGTCCGCTACACAAACTGTTATCTTTGGCTATTAGTGTAAGACTTCGACCAGATGGACAAAGACGGTACTACTTCGGTGGTGCTATGTGTTGCAGTTGATACCTTTTCACTGTGGATTCAATAATGTTTTCTACGTTGGATTTAGATAAACCATAGTGTCATGCATACGGAAATCCAGACTGGCAATCCATCTACGTTTATGTACTTTTTAAACTGTAAATTAGATGATTGAATGGCATTATGTTTCAACACATTCGGGAAATGATTGGATGATGGACAGGAGTGAAAACGTTTTGTGTACGATAGTTTACACTTTGTTTACCATGGAAAGAAATGATTTGTTATCAGCAAGTTTTAGTATATTGGAGGAAAGTAACAGTTGTGCAATGTTTCAAAAGTAGTTCACTCTCATCCCTTTTCATTACCCCTGGCATCGTATTATGATGACTTCGTTCGTGTAGGATAAACTCTTTAAACGTGTAACACTTTGAGTTGAAGGACAACACATTCAAAGTTATTCAACGTCATCCTGATATTGATTGGGATACAAGTTATACAGTCTTGAATCCTTTTTTATTATCTAATTTCAAACTTGGAAACGCCCTTTAAGATGTTGTCCGACGAAAATGGTCATGACCTAGAAAAAAAACCATTCAGGTTGGTTTCAGCACACACCCCCCCCCACCCAGTTTCTTAAAGAAAGAAAAGTAACTTCGGTAATAATTTCTAGCTAAGTTCATTGTAATCTCAGATATCTGAGTATGACATTTGTTAAAAAGCGAACCCAAAGACGAAAACTTATAGAAATTATTTGTGCCACGCTATGGTGTATGCCTATATCTTATTTAATTTTGACACTAACACACAGAGAAATAATATAAATTGGTTTTTTTTCTAATCAACGCAATTTTTCAAAGACCCTTATAATAATATATTAAGCACAAAACTATTAGTAGCACTGAAAGGGTACACACTGACCGTGAGAGTTCAATGGGTATATTTCAAAATGTGTCCTATTTTAAGTGATGAATAATGGCATGAAATGTTATTGAAGCTCCGTAGGAACGAAGAGTAAATAAATAAATAAACAGAAAAAAATAAATCTTTGGGCATAACAGAATCGAACCCATGACCTTCACGTCGGCTGCCAACGCCTCACCATAAAAAGAGAGCGCGCTACCAACCACGCTTTCAACACATATTGTTTTTGTTCCTACGGTGCTTCAATGTCATTTCATTTCATTACTCATCCTTTTCGACATTATGCCCCTTTCTTCCCTGTTTGTGTCCTTTTTTAATGTCCCTTTCTTCACTGTTTGTGTCTTATTTTAATGTCCCTTTCTTCCCTGTTTGTGTCCTATTTTAATGTCCCTTTCTTCCCTGTTTGTGTCGTATTTATTGCCCCTTTCTTCCCTGTTTGTGTCCTATTTTATTGCCCTTTTCTTCCCTGTTTGTGCCCTATTTTATTGCTCCTTTCTTCCCTGTTTGTGTCCTATTTTAATGTCCCTTTTCTCCCCTGTTTTAATGTCCCTTTCTTCCCTGTTTGTGTCCTATTTTAATGTCCCTTTCTTCCCTGTTTGTGTCCTATTTTAATGTCCCTTTCTTCCCTGTTTGTGCCCTATTTTAATGCCCCTTTCTTCCCTGTTTGTGTCCTATTTTAATGCCCCTTTTTCCCTGTTTGTGTCCTATTTTAATGCCCCTTTCTTCCCTGTTTGTGTCCTATTTTAATGTCACAACGATGACAAAGACAGTCTGTCTAGTACTACAAGTATTATGCCCCTTTCTGCCCTGTTTGTGTTCTATTTTAATGCCACAACGACGACAAAGACTAAATATCTAGTACTACAAGTGTTCTGCCCCTTTCTACCTTGTTTGTGACCTATTGTAATGCCACAATGATGACATAGACTGTCTATCTAGTACTACAAGTGTTCTGCCCCTTTCTGCCCTGTTTGTGTCCTATTTTAATGCCACAACGACGACAAAGACTAACTTTCTAAGTGTTTTGCCCCTTTCTGCCCTCTTTGTGTCCTATTTTAATGCCACAACGATGACAAAGACTATCTATCTAGTATTACAAGTGTAGAGAAGAACGTATCTCAACCACGATGTTATTATTATTCTCTATTCTACCAAGTCCATAAATAGTAATCATGATCGGGGCATTGACATGACGTGTTTGTTAGTTTGCTACCCAACCACCTGTACATTGTGGTCTTTGCAACGTTCTGAATTCATTTCATTCACACACACACACAAAACAACCCAACAACGAACAAACAAAAAACGAACAAACAAAAACACAAATAAATCAAATCCCATTGGTAAATCTTTCGCATAACAGTACACTGTCCAAAACATTGAGTGATGTTTCTTTTTATCGTTAGGTAACAACTTACTCCGCTCTTATTAGGATATTTATTATTAACTTTGCGATCTTTATTTTTTCATTGTTTTGTTTTCTTTAGTTTGTTTTGCTAAACCATTCCCCACTCCCGCCCTTTTTTTCTTTACCTTTTCCAGTATCAAAACATATAGACAGCGGGATATTTAAGAGGAAAACCCCCCCCAAACAAATCGAAAATTGCTTCAATTGTTTTACAATATATTTATCCTGATGTTTCATTTTATATTAAAAGAAACAACGATTATTTGATACTCAATGACTTTACTAAGATTAACGTTGGCATTGTGATATCGTCTATAGAATCAAAAATTCGATCTGTATGTGTAAAACAAAACCCTCTGTCCTGTAGGTTGAGATAACTTCACATGCATACGTTAGTATACGTTGTTTTAAAGACAATGAACGTCAGTGATACTTCATACTGTTCAATCACCGAAATGGAAGTTTACCCGAAGGGGAATAAGTGGATCATAAAAGACCTCTGTTTGTCAAACTCAACAGAATAATGTGGCTGGGAAAACAGCTTCAAATGTCTCGACAAAGGACAAAAATAAATATTTAAAACAAATATCATAAAGAAGAATATTATTCTTGAAAATATGGTAACATGAAACCGAGAAGCTTGTTTAAAGCTATTCTGTCTTTATGATTATTGCAATAACCGGCATGAATAGGTATTTATTGATTTACATATTGACGTTTATGTGTATTGTTAGAGGGTATCCAGTTCTTGAAGGGGTGTTTCCACTTAGAGAAAAACCCTTTGTAATCAATAAGCGTCGCCATATCCAATGCGCTACCTAATTGGCTTCTCGTGGTGGTGTCTGTGTAGACTATTCAAGCATTTTAGGGCTTTGAACACAACAAGCCTTGGATACGGACCTATAATCATAATATCATAACAGAGAGCCTGTTGTAGTTATGGTAGATGTAATGGATATAGAGGTGCTAAGATAAAGGATTACAATAATATCAGTGAGTGACAAAGGGGATAAGGTAGAAAGTAATTCAGGCATTTTTCCTTCTGATGAAATGGATGAAACTATCCATGCGTGCACATAATGATAATAATATATGTGTATATGTATGCGCGCGTGTGTGTGTGTGTGTGTGTGTGCGTGTAAATGTGAATGTTTGTATATTTGTATGGAAAGATGGAAGGGGAAAGGATTATCTCATACAGGTATTGCATTTACCTGTATTTAATCTCTATCGATGAGTCCTTATTAGTTTTATTCTAGCTGTTAGTTTGAACGAACAAATTATTTGTTTGTAGATGTACAAGCCTCTAGACATTATTGTGACATTTATTTGAAACGGGAGCTTCGATTAAAATAGATAGATCAGGAAATACTTGGACATACAGATGGGCCATTTCCATGCGCTAACGGAATCAGTAGAGTTCTCAATACAGAAATATAGAATAGAACATCTTAAGATCCTTAAATTAAGTCTAATTCTAATGAAAAGTAATTCATTAGATACCACCAGATAATATGAAAACCCCATAGGCTCAGAGACGAGACAAATACAAGGAATAGACAAAAACATCCTGACAACCATGGGGATCAAACATGCGACCTTTGCGTCGGCACCCATCACCCCCGCCATGAAAAGAAAGCGTACTACCAACCTAGGTAACTACCCTCTCTGTCTATTCCTTGTATTTGTCTCGTCTCTGTTCTTATGGGGCTTTCCTATTATCTCATGTCATTATCTTCACTTCCGACATGCTCCTTGCTTCACTGTTTGTCTTAAAATATCACCGTAGCTCCTCAGTCAAGCCAACAACTTAGGCAATACTACTTTTCAGTCATTTGACTTATGTGGGTTTTATCACACCATTTGATTTATGTGGGTTTTATCCCACCATTTGACTTATGTGGGTTTTATCACACCATTTGATTTATGTGGGTTTTATCACACCATTTGACTTATGTGGGTTTTATCACACCATTTGACTTATGTGGGTTTTATCACACCATTTGATTTATGTGGGTTTGATCCCACCATTTGACTTATGTGGGTTTTATCACACCATTTGACTTATGTGGGCTTTATCACACCATTTGACTTATGTGGGTTTTATCACACCATTTGATTTATGTGGGTTTTATCACACCATTTGATTTATGTGGGTTTTATCACACCATTTGATTTATGTGGGTTTTATCACACCATTTGATTTATGTGGGTTTTATCACACCATTTGACTTATGTTGGTTTTATCCCATCATTTGATTTTCTCTGAAATACTTAAGCAAGACCTGAAATTCGGTTAATGGTTAGAGTAGTGTTACTCCTTTCACTCAACTAGAATACATATTTTTACATGTATGAAATTGATATATTATAAAGCTATATAGATATCTATGTATTTATATATTTAATTTATCTGTATAATATCATAATGTATATGATATGATATAAATGTGTGACTGTGTGTGTGTTGGTGTATCAATTTCCAAGGCAATGCTTAAACGTTCAGATGTATCTCTTTTAAGATAAGATACAACTTGAAGATACAACTTGTTTTAGTGTTACAATACCTTCAATATAATAAAATGAAATACAACACATCACTACCATAAACAAATTATTTTTCACACACAAACAGGTTACACACATTTAAGCATTACGAGATTAAAACATGTATAACATTACAACAAAAAGAATTAACGTTTTTCTAATACATGTAAACGTAGTCATTGCAATAAATAATGTTCAAAAGAGCGGTAATGATAAGGAAACTGGTGATGGTAGTAATAATAATTTTACAGATGATGGTAGGAATGATATTTGATATCTTTCTTTATGGCACAAAAATAAATTGGTCTTTTGGAGCGTTTGGAAATT
>JAXRKP010001294.1:90000-107500 GCA_037039925.1 Doris montereyensis | reverse complement strand
CTCGTTATCCACGGTTTGTTTTCTATCTAGACAATATTATCCTTTTTCACATTTCTATTTAGACATATCTGCACTCAATCATTCTTTCCATAAGATCAATTACAAAACACTTATCTTCTTGTGTATTTAAGTGCTGTCAATTATTACATTCCTTTTGCAATGAATGCGTTATGAAAAAAGAAAGAAAAAAGCCAATCATGGAACGTTTGTTATTTGATTACGTCACCAGAAATGTGATACGTCTACGAAAGGCGCCTGTAGATAAACATTCACTATGAGTTCAAGACCTAACGAAACGAGTCAAGTTTTGCTTCAACAGGTACTGGAGTATGATTCGATAACGTTGTCTCCAACCGAAACCCAAGTGGTAATGGACTTATAGTTGACCTCAGGGCAAGCGTTAAACGAGATTAACTGGACCTAACCGTGCCGGTTCTGAAATAGAAAAGGTAGTGGTCGAAATGAGACCCTTGCTGTGACCCAAACTGCACGGATGACTGAAAGAAAGACAAATTATAGAACGAGGTCAATGTATTATGTTTGCTAGTGTAAGAACAACAATAAATGTGTAAAAGGATGAGTGTATGCGTGTGTGTTACATCGCATGGTTATAAAGTCCTGTTTTATAACATTTGCTCGTATGAAACTCATTACATATTATATAATTAAGTAGTAATTTATAGCCTCGTTCTCACCTAAAACTTTACATTTATTGCTAATTATAGTCTTGTTAAAATATTATCTACCCTTTCACATTCTCCCCTATTGTTTCGCTTATCAATTTATGTATATATTTATTTATTTATTGATCAATTAATTTATCTATGTTTTATTTACTTATTTATTCGTTTGCTTATTTTCATATTTACTTATTTATTTATTTATTAATTTGTTGTTTACTTATTTATTTATGATTTATTTATTGATTTACTTTACTTTACATTATTCATTTACTTTATTCATTCATTTTTTTAAATTCGTTTACTTTATTTATCTTTTTTATTTCAAAAACATTATTATCAGATACTTCGTCAAAAAAACGTATGTATATAAGCTACTCAGCATTTAACTGACCAGCATTAGACAGTTAATCAAACGATTAACTTCCTCTTTGACAACACATTCACTTACGTTGTTCAGAATTGCTTTTAAAATTCTCGATTGGGATGATAATCTACACTCGCATACGGGGATTTCATTTGTTGAAAACAAGAGGAGAAAAACAGCAAAATTTACTTAAACATTAATGAACGTGTGTGTGTGTCTCTAAACACAAACAATGATTCCTTCTTTGAAACACGAAAACTTTGTTTTTGGATTGCAAAATCATAATAGAATTGATAGATTGTAATGTCTTAATGGTATACATAGCATACAAGGGGCCGGGGGGTATCAGTCGGTAGTCCAGAGGCAAGGTGTCGGCTTCTCAACCAAAAGGTCGCGGGGCAACCCCTGGCGGCCGAATTATTTTTTCGTATTTTTTCGAGTAAGACCCACCTTCCCCCGCCCATACCCCCTGATCCAGGTAGACAGACAATGAACAGTAGGCCCCTTGTGCACGTTAAAGATCACTTGTCTACAGGGCAGTCCAGGCAAAACTATAAAACTTTCCAAAATCCCGAGATCACCAAAACTATACATGGTGCTAGCATTTTTAAACAGCACGGCTATTAACAAAACAGTAACAACAGCGTTGGATTGGGCGACTAGGGTGATTTTTGAATAACAAAGCAATTTACTGACCTTGCTATTAAAATTATGCAATTTTTTCTTAATTCTTCCTTGGATCTTCTTCTTCTTCTTCTTCTTTTCTTCTTCTTCTTCTTCTTCTTCTTCTTCTTCTTCTTCTTCTTCTTCTTCTTTAAAATTCTTCTTCTTCTTCTTCTTCTTCTTTTCTTCTTCTTCTTCTTCTTCTTCTTCTTCTTCTTCTTCTTCTTCTTCTTCTTCTTCTTCTTCTTCTTCTTCTTCTTTTTCTTCTTCTTCTTCTTCTTCTTCTTCTTCTTCTTCTTCTTCTTCTTCTTCTTCTTCTTCTTCTTCTTCTTCTTCTTCTTCTTCTTCTTCTTCTTCTTCTTCTTCTTCTTCTTCTTCTTCTTCTTCTTCTTCTTCTTCTTCTTCTTCTTCTTCTTCTTCTTCTTCTTCTTCTTCTTCTTCTTCTTCTTCTTCTTCTTCTTCTTCTTTTTCTTCTTCTTCTTCTTCTTCTTCTTCTTCTGCTTCTTCTTCTTCTCAGAGTAAATTATATTTGTGGTTCCTGTCAGGAATGAAAAAACTCAATCCTTATTAAACTTTATAGACGGAAAACTCGGTGACAGACAGATAGTTATGATTGATTATAAATCAAAGCTTTCAGCAGCGATGAATTCCGCCGTTACTGTAGACCAAACAGACGCCCAAATAGTGGACAGCGCCGCAAGCTTGTTATTGTGGTGCTCCAGAAGGTTCGTCTGCTATTTGCTGTAATCACATGACATACTTTCACTTACCGTAAGGTACTCAGGGACATATTCAGACGGACTAATAAGAAGTACCCTAATGCAAATAAATGCAATGCCATTTTACAATGAAATATTTGTATTCCATATAATTTAATCTAACTTTTGCCTAGTGCGCGTTTGTCTCAGTCTCTCGAGGCTATCGAAATATTTGTCTTTTGAATTCAACCGTCTGCTCCTGGCAAGAAGGAAATCATTATTATTTCGCATAAGTCAAGGTTGGCGCGATTTTGGCGCTTGAGAAATATTATTGGAGTGTTTAATCTCTGTGAGACGCGCTGTGTTTGGCATGCGTTTGCATGGATTAGGGACAAATCCCAGATCTAATCCAACCCCTGGGGCCTGGATGTTTATAAGTCATAACGTTTGTTCTCTGACTACTAAAACCGTTCTTATAATATGCTATGCTTTTTCACAGCATTGGCTATCAGATTGGTGTTTTTACGTTGAAGACGGGAGGCACACAGTGGCTGTAAACGTTTAATTTCATTTCTTCATTTTGTGTATGCGTTCTCATTGTGGATTATAATCGTTTGTTTAAATTATATAAAGGACGAGAAAGTGATTCGATAAAGCCTTGTGTGTAACGTTATCAATCGTAGCAAAGGATCTTGAATTTCAGTTTATATCTTCTGGACTTGTGTTCTTGTGAAAAAAGCAGCAACAACAAAAAATGACCAACAGGTTTTGTTCCCAACTGTACACGAAACCGAGCTAAATAATACTCGATTCGTAAACACTCCTTCTTTTTTTTTTTAGTAACTTCAAAGACATGCTGATTAGATATGCACGAGAAAAATCCTCATAAGGCGTAACATACAAAGAAACGTCTACTCATTTGTTGTACAATTTGTCGGTTCTTACATCGGCTGTTATTTACTTACTGCAGAGATTCAGGATGATGATCGAACCGAGAAGAGAGTTAAAATATGTCAAATTCCAAAATGTTGGTGGTGGTGTGGTGGGTAAGGCAAGACTTGCCCCAATGTCAAGAACTCCGAGATCAGAACCGAAAGTAGTAAAAACACCAATTGTGTCACCTCGAAAGAAACCGACGAATTCCCCCAGAAACCAAGCTGAACCTATCATATGGAGACCACAAAGGGACGGTCTGTTGACAGAAGATCTGAAAGAAAAGGTTTACTTGGCACTATTCATTTGTATTAGTCTGTTTTAGAGGGGGGGTCGTTTTTGTTTTGGTCGTGTTTTCAGTTTTTTTTTAAAAGTATTTTATTAAATTATTATTCTCAGAACAATTTATTTAAGAATGAAAAAATGAAATGGTCGTGTATTCAAAGAGTTGTTTTAGAGTTAAATGAATGTTTTGGGAAATATGTGGATAATAATCGATTGATTATTTGGCAGAGACATGATTTTAATGGCATTATACAAAAGGAAGAAGACAATTCGACATAAACAAGTCATGGAATGCAGAATTTGGCATATAAAAAGTGATACATGAAGTAGTTTGTCTCTTGTAAATCTGATTTTTCAAACTAGACGCAATGTCTGGATTATCAGGCATTTAAGCTGTGGCAATATAATATCAAGATATTCTGTAGGTCCTTTTTGAATTAAAAGTTTCTCATCTTACCAATTTTGCAAGTGTCGTCGTTGCATATTTACGATGAAATGTAGTGTCATTCTGTCTATCACTCAACATTCGATTGTAGAATCATATCTCCGTAAGAATGGAGCGTGAACGTTCGTGGATATCTAACACAAGTTTCATTTAGCTGTGTTGCGATAGGGCTGTGTAACACGTCGTCCTGTGTCTTTCTTGATTTTGGATATCTACATGAGAATTTTGCTATGTAAAATTTCAGTCTTGACACTATAACTTTTGTGTTGCTAATCTTCGATGGAGCATGTAGTTCTAACATCTCGTGAGCTGGTATTTTCCTCGGGGCTTTTACTCTACGATGTATTCTGGCTCTCGCTGTGTGTGTTCTCCTTGTCAGTGTTGTTTTCAATACGTTATTTCTCTGTTGTGATGTGATTCTCTTATGATATCGTTTGATAGCTGCATGGCATGAGCTTGTTGTTTATGTGTGTTCAAATCCTAGGTTCAGATCGAATATTTTCTTCTATGCCGCCGCATTTGATTGTGTTAGAACGTTTTTGGTCCCTTGTGATGTATTGACTTTCTTTGTCGTCTTACACTATCTTGATACAAGAAATCCTCTTTCAACTATGTTTTGAGTTGAGTGATAGGTAGTTTGTGCTTCATCTGACACGTTATGTGAATAGAGAGCATTATCTTGACTGTGCACTGAAACTGAATTGCTTGTCCATCTTGTGCTATCACATGCATTGCCTTTCTTTTCAGCTAAATTGATATTTGCATTTGTTGTTCCTTTTTTCTGTTGACATAGATAGATATGCAATGTCTATGTGTATCCCATTGCAATTGACTGGGTGGCTTCCGTCGAAAGCTGGCAGGAGTCGAATAATGAATCGTTGACACATAGCCTACGTATCATTCTCGGCATCAAAACGAAAGACGAGGGTAGTGTGGTGTTGATTTCCAGCTATCTTATAAAAGGCGTGTTGAGGTTCTTCTAAAATCTTGTCGGTGATACTATAGATCTATATATACATTCCAGCATCGTCGAAATTCTGCTAACTGGCATTGCCATGTGGCATATCCACAAAATAACTGTAAATTAGGTATAAAAAAAAAAAAAAAGCAAACCCAGAGCTCGTCACACCCTGTCTGTCCTGCTTGGTAACTAAACCGGAACTACTCAAGTGTTCTTGTCATCAATCCACCTTCTTATGAATGTATCAATGCGATCCTCTTGTTAGATGTCTATCTACTATCATTTATCTGTCATACTGCAGACCGATTACTTACCTCTCCAATGAGATCAGTCAATTCATCTAATTGCCTATCCATCCATCCATCCATCCATCAATCCATCAAACCATCCATCCATCTCTCTCTCTCTCTCTCTCTCTCTCTCTCTCTCTCTCTCTCTCTCTCTCTCTCTCTCTCTCTCTCTCTCTCTCTCTCTCTCTCTCTCTCTCTCTCTCTCTCTCTCTCTCTCTCTCTCTCTCTCTCTCTCTCTCTCTCTCTCTCTCTCTCTCTCTCTAACTATAACTCTCTATCTTACATCTGTTCATCTGTATATCTTTATGTCTAACTTACTATCTATCTATCTACATACCTACCTTACCTATCTATCTATCGATCTATCGATCAACTGATCTATCAATCAATCTATCTATCCATCTATTATTTTCTCTGTATATCTAGCTGTCTAAATACATAAATCGTCATGTTGATTGTATGTATAATGTACATGTGTATATATGTATGTATGTATGTATGTGTGTATGTATGTATGTATATGTGTATGCATGTATGTATGTATATATGTATACATGTATGTATGTGTGTGTGTATGAACGTATGGATCTATCTATCTATGCATACATCTATTCATGTTTGTTTATAAGTGTGTATGTAAGCATGTACATGTAAGTATTCAATATATATATATATATATATATATATATATATATATATATATATATATATATATATATATATATGCGTGTGTGTTTGTGTGTGTGTGTGTGTCTATCAGCTTGTGTGTATGTCTGTAAAATATTCATATTCTGCTAGCTTGTTACTCATTTGCCATTAGGTATGTATAGACTTAATAAGCATTCGTATCGGGGTATTTTCTGTCTTCCTGTATTTCTTTCCAAATATTCATTGAAAACCATCAGTGCCATTTGGTACAATCTATTTACCCCATTGCCCATGTCGTGACCTCACGGTTAGGTCTCGTTCTCAATCCGTAAAACAGATAAAGAAAATGGCGTTGGTTATAATAGATATGGTATATTGTACACCAATGTGTGTAAAAGAGTAAAGAACTCCCTCCCCCCTTCCCCCCTATTTTCCAATATAATGTTTTTAACCAAAAAAAACATAAACAAAAACAAAGTGGAAACAAAAAAAAAAGGAGCTATCGAATCGAATACACCGAGTAACGGTTTAAAGTACAGAAGCGTTATCCACATATCCACATACATATTATGATCAAAGCACCATGCTAATATGGACAAGTAATTGATATTAACTTGTTGTAATATATGAAATAATTTCATACATTATGTCACTATTATATTAAATCACGTACTTTATCATCATATCTATTTTAAATTCACGTTGATTTTATGACTATATTATTTTGGATCTGTTTGCAAGTATACTTTTTGATGATTCCTCCTTGTAATGTATCAATGTTTTGCTTTTTTTTTCCTGATGAACATGTATTATTACTTTTACTTTTTTATGAGGATCAGAATGTTATTAAATTATTTGGATTAATAAATTATTATTATCATTATTATTATTATTATTATTATTATTATTATTATTATTATTATTATTATTATTATTATTATTATTATTATTATTATTATCATTATCATTATTATTATCATTATTTATTATTATTATTATTATTATTATCATCATTATTATTATTATTATCATTATTATTATTATTATTATTATTATTATTATTATTATTATTATTATTATTATTATTATTATTATTATTAACATTATTATTATTATTATTATTATTATTATTATTATTATTATTATTATTATTATTATTATTATTATTATTATTATTATTATTATTATCATCATTATTATTATTATTATTATTATTGTTATTATTATTATTATTATTATTAGTGGTAGTAGTAGTAGTAGTAGTAGTAGTAGTAGTAGTAGTAGTAGTAGTAGTAGTAGTAGTAGTAGTAGTAGTAGTAGTAGTAGTAGTAGTAGTAGTAGTAGTAGTAGTAGTAGTAGTAGTAGTAGTAGTAGTAGTAGTAGTAGTAGTAGTAGTAGTAGTAGTAGTAGTAGTAGTAGTAGTAGTAGTAGTAGTAGTAGTAGTAGTAGTATTACTCTCTTCATGCCTTCCCCGCCCCTTCGCTTCAACGCTAGTCTTGACTTTATACACGATCATTCTTTTACAGCTACTGTTTACGCAACCATACTGATCGCATTACTGGAGTGAGCACTACATAGCGAAACAAATATTTCCTATCATAAACTTAAGAGATAGAAATATGGAATTTTGTACTAATATGTCAACTTTTAAAAAAAATTGTAGAGTTGTATTCAATTTCAAATTGAAGAAGAAAAGTTAACTAACAAAATGACAGACAATAAAGAAAAAATGTGCGTCCTATTCATTGCCACCTTATACAAAAATCTTTTTTAAGAAATTCGATTCTATCCTTTCCAATAGAACTAAGTATATATATATATATATATATATATATATATATATATATATATATATATATATATATATATATATATATATATATATATATATATATATATATATATATATATATATATATATATATATATATATATATATATATATATATATATATATATATATATATATATATATATATATATATATATATATATATATATATATATATATATATATATATATATGTGCAATTTTGTTTTTCGTTTAAAAGAGTTAGGTTTTCCACTATTAACACAATACTTATTATCATTTCTCTATCCAATTTCTTCCCTGTCCATTCGATGACTTGCCACCTGTGACTCAACAAACCGGTTCCAGTTACGTCCTGTCTTGGACCATCGCATGCCCACTTTGGTCACGAAGGAGCTTTTGGAAATGGAAAAATCTCGGCAATACAGGTCAGGAGTTTATTGATTATTCAAAGTTAATACAATCATGCAGGTCCAATTATTGTAAATAACTTGGTTACAATTAAAATGATTGGTTTAATTGTCTTGTAATAATTATTCTTAATTACTTCACGTTGTACCCTTCAGTAGTACTCACTCTTAGCCTGCCTGGTACTTCTCAGCTCATTGATAATAGAATTAAGGGATTTGGTAATGAAAGGGGTGAATCTTGAAACTTAAAGCGTAACGAATCTTTATATTTTTTTACAAAGGAGTATTGCACTTTTGAAAATTAAAAATGATATTCTGAGGACTGCGGTAATCATACGCGTAATTCGAGCGTCAACTGGAGTATTTATAATGGTTTTGTTTTTTTAATGAATAAACTTTTGCCTTGGGGAAAATCTACATTATTGTAGTTTATGCAGCACATGAATTGCCAAAGGGAAATCATAGAAGGACTTTGCATTTTTTTCTTTTAAATCAAAATTGAAGAGCTCTAACCTGAACACGTCTCAAATCTCTTCAGCAAATGTAATGAGAACTCGAAAATCCCAAAACAAAAACAACGGCAAAACAAAACGGCGTAAGACAGAAGACAAATTTAATGATAAGTTATTGCAAGGGATTCAAGTTATTGACTCGTTTCTTAGTCTCTTAGCTTATATTTTTAATTCACAACATATTACATATTATCTGATAATACAATAACGATTATCGAATAGAAATGTGATAAATAAACTTGATATCTAGCGGTTTTTATGGATATTATATGCACTTGTAATAGTTTTCTGGTCTTATGAAAATACTCAAAACTGGCAACAACAAAAAAGTATACTCAATCGTCAAAGGTATACAAAATGGCTGACGGAAACTTGTTCACCAGCACGTGTATGCAAGGATATATTGTAACTGTGTTAACTTATCACCTTGAGGATTTAGTATGATCAAATTTTCCTTAAGGTTAGTATAAGAATGTGTACCAATAGAGACATACGAGCGTAAGTAGAAGAATTATGATATGTTAATGAATGAGTTTAACATCGTGTCTAGGGTAAAGTTTCTTGGAAAATCTAGAAATCTTATGTTCCGAATGGCTCTGAGAAGTCGCAATGTAATACAGACTAAATCGATAACTGGACATAGGCGGCGTTACAAAAGTAAGATCTCAAATCAAAGTTCCATTTGAAAAGAATGATTTGTTTTTATTAATTCTGAACATCTTCACCTAGATCTATTTTCATTTCCAGTGAAATTCTACAAAAATTTTTATGAAATGCGTGAGGCGTGTGGCGTTTCCTCATACAGCTTTTAATCCATTAGAAAAGTCGCAGGAATAATAATGAGCAATACTATGAAGTAAATGGAAAATATCAATATTTCCTTGCTCAAATATTTTCTCAATAGCCACCCTCTCTCTCCTACATACGCTCATAATTGGTATGGTGGTAAATGCTTTTATATTATCGATTTGATCTGATTTCATTATTTGATTTGATTTTACCCACGTCCACAACTAAGGTGATCTCAGGGATTTCGGTAGGATTTTTTAAATTTTGCCCGAGCTGCCCTCTAAACAGCCAAGGGATATTTAACGTGCACAATGTATTGTGATCTGCACACGGGACCTCCTTTTTGTCGTCCGTTTCGGATGGGACTAGGGGTCGATCCACCTACCTACCTAGATCAGGGAGGTAGATTTTACTCGAAAAAAAAACTCGTGGAAAAGACGTTTCAACCTGCCGGGCTTAAACCCACAACCTTTTGGTTGAGAGGCGGACACCTTGCCTCTGTACTACCGAGTCCCTTTGGTGTAAAGAATGCTTTTTTCCTGAAAAGTTGTAATGCCTTTCTTGGAGTCGATTATAAGAAAATATGCATATTGAAGTTCAATTTCTAAAGTGTTTGAATTGCTTGCCTTACCCGATAAATGAAGGCAGGATATTGTTGTCAAAGCCTTCTAAGGGCAAAGATGAGATAAAAATAAAAATAAACAAGGCAGACTAAAAGGCACGGGTGCCAGATAGGCTCAAACCAGTGACCTCTGTATTGGCATGCATGGAAAGGGCGCTGTTAACAATGACAGAATAATTACACGCTTCTTTGAAATGGCGTCGGTGGCCTAAATTTTAAGTTATCGGAATTGAGATCATGATGTCCCGGGTTCTAATCCTAGCAATAGTTGTTCCGATGTTGTGCTCATTGGTAAAGTTGTTTAACACACATTTCTTCCACTCGACCCAGATGTAATTGGGTACCTACCTGACAGACTAGCGTCATGTCCTGGAAGCGATTAGTATGATCTATTCCGCTTCAAGCTATAGAAGCAGGGATAAGTTCCGACTCTATTGGCCTAAAAGAAACGTTGTTTTACTTGTAATCATATCGCCTTCGTATGTAGGGTTTTCCTTTTTTTGAATTCGTGTCTATGTTTAAGACCGTTTGTCTTCACACTATGAGCTACGTCCTTATCCAAATGGAAAGGAACATTAAGGTCTAGAGTTACGTTAACACTCTTTCGTTCGCCAAAACAAATTAATATAAATCTCATAATCGGTGTTAAGCGCAGGGTAATCAGGAATATCGTTCAGATTTATTTATTTTTGACATAAAGCACAGTGTGTTACTTCGCTATTGCTTTCTAAACATGCCAAGCTATCCAAAGGCCACACGTTGATCTCTGTTACATATTAATAGAAAGGTCACACTTTGATAGAAAAGCTACATATTGATAGAAAGGTCACACTTTGATAATTGATAGAAAGACCACCAAATGCTACATATTGATAGAAAGGCACACTTTGATAGTATTGATAGAAAGACCATAGAAATGCTACGTTGATAGAAAGGCCACACGTTAATAGAAAGGCCATATTGATAGAAAGGTCACGTTAATAGAAAAGCTACATATTGATAGAAAGGTCACACTTTGATTATTGATAGAAAGGTCACCACACGTTGATAGAAAGGCCACACTTTGATAGAAATGCTACATATTGATAGAAAGGCCACACTTTGATAGAAAGGCCACATATTGATAGAAAGGCCACTACGTTGATAGAAAGGCCACACGTTGATAGAAAGGCCACACGTTGATAGAAAGGCCAAAGAAAAGGCACGTTGATAGAAAGACTACACGTTGATAGAAAGACTACACGTTGATAGAAAGGCTACACGTTGATAGAAAGACTACACGTTGATAGAAAGACTACACGTTGATAGAAAGACCACACGTTGATAGAAAGGCTACACGTTGATAGAAAGGCTACACGAAGGCTATACGTTGATAGAAAGACTACACGTTGATAGCTACATTGATAGAAATTGATAGAAAGACTACACGTTAATAGATAGGCAAATAGCAAGGCTGATAGAAAGACACGTTAATAGAAAGGCTACACGTTGATAGAAATGCCACATTTTGATAGAAAGACTACGTTAATAGAAAGGCATTAATAGAAAGGCCACACGTTGATAGAAAGGCCACACGTTGATAGAAAGACTACACGTTGATAGAAAGTCCACACGTTGATAGAAAGGCCACACGTTGATAGAAAGACCACACGTTGATAGAAAAAGGCTACACGTTGATAGAAAGGCCGCACGTTGATAGAAAGGCTACACGTTGATAGAAAGTCCACACGTTGAAAGAAAGGCTACACGTCGATAGAAAGGCCACACGTTGATAGAAAGGCTACACGTTGATAGAAAGGCTACACGTTGATAGAAAGGCTACACGTTGATAGAAGAAAGGCCACATGTTGATAAAAAGGCTACAGCTCACCGTGAGCTCCAGATAAGGCATAGCCAGGACGGGCATCAAACGCAGGTCAAGAGCGTGGTAGACACAAGCTCTAACACCTGACATAACAATTGCCAAACGAAAAGATAGAAATAAAGATGGATTTATTGTTCATATCCCCGCACAAGTGCAGGCTCATCGACTAAACATCAATCCCCCTCCTCAGCAGGCCATTTAAATCAAAGTCCTTCTCGACTGCCTTGGGGGAGGGGTGAAGGAGGAGTACAATATATCAGCCTGGTAGGCACTTCGTTCTAGCACTCTGACAAGATATTTCTACCCCTCTAGCTGCGTATTCATTCACACCTGAGTCGAACGATGAAAGCATAATAAAATACATTTTCTTAATGCACGACGTCATAAGACGTGGGCCAGCCAGGGGTTTGAACCGGGGCCGTCGAGTTTACAAACTCACAACACTTGTTTACAAACTCACAACATTTGTTTACAAACTCACAACACTTGTTTACAAACTCACAACACTTGTTTACAAACTCACAACACTGCTGTTTCGCTACAACGCCTCCCTACCCACAACTACTTGATCAAGCTGCGATAAAATACAGATACGAACCAACAATTTTAAATTCCAATTATTTTTACCCTAAACAAACCAATAGTTAGGAAAATTAAATCATTTAATGAAGTGTTATGACATGTAACGTATTACTATGTGTCCAATGTTCTCAGCCTGGACGCAGCGGTCTGGATGAATTACTGGATTCACCTCCCCGAAACATGAAAAATGTCCGAGCGTCCATCAATAAGGAACTCAAAACGTTGTCCAAACGCTTGATGAGAGTCGAGAGGGCTTATTATGGGGAGAAAGGCAACGTCAACAGTGAGGTAATATCTCATATAATTGTATAAAGAGCGCATAGTGTGTATGTTTAAAAGTCAATAAATTCAATTCAATGTATATCCACAATTGGGAGACAGATATATATATATATATATATACAGATAGATAGATAGATAAATAAATAGACAGACAGAAAAATAGATACATAGTGAGATAGAGACAGAGACAAAGACTAAGACAGAAACAGAGACAGAAACATAGAGAGAAACACGATATATATATATATATATATATATATATATATATATATATATATATATATATATATATATATATATATATATATATATATATATATATATATATATATATATATATATATATATATAGAAAGAGGAGAGATAGAGAGAGAGAGAGAGAGAGAGAGAGAGAGAGAGAGAGAGAGAGAGAGAGAGAGAGAGAGAGAGAGAGAGAGAGAGAGAGAGACAGAGAGAGAGAAGAGAGAGAGAGAGAGAGAGAGATAGAGAGAGAGAGAGAGAGAGAGAGAGAGAGAGAGAGACAGACAGACAGACAGACAGACAGACAGACAGACAGACAGACAGACAGACAGAGAGAGAGAACAAAAGAGGGAGAGAACAAAAGAGACAGAGAGACAGAGAAACATATATAGAGAGAGAGAGGGAGAGAGAGAGAGAGAGAGAGAGAGAGAGAGAGAGAGAGAGAGAGAGAGAGAGAGAGAGAGAGAGAGAGAGAGAGAGAGAGAGAGACAGAGAGAGAGAGAGAGAGAGAGAGACAGAGAGAGAGAGAGAGAGAGAGAGAGAGAGAGAGAGAGAGAGAGAGATAGAGAGAGGCCGAGAGAGAGAGAGAGAGAGAGAGAGAGAGAGAGAGAGAGAGAGAGAGAGAGAGAGAGAGAGAGAGAGAGAGAGAGAGAGAGAGAGAGAGAGAGAGAGAGAGAGAGAGAGAGAGAGAGAGAGAGAGAGAGAGAGAGAGAGAGAGAGAGAGAGAGAGAGAGAGAGAGAGAGAGAGAGAGAGAGAAGAGAGAGAGAGAGAGAGAGAGAGAGAGAGAGAGAGAGAGAGAGAGAGAGAGAGAGAGAGAGAGAGAGAGAGAGAGAGAGAGAGAGAGAGAGAGAGAGAGAGAGAGAGAGAGAGAGAGAGAGAGAGAGAGAGAGAGAGAGAGAGAGAGAGAGAGAGAGAGAGAGAGAGAGAGAGAGAGAGAGAGAGAGAGACAAAGACAGAGACAGAGAGAGAGAGAGAGAGAGAGAGAGGCAGACAGAGAGACAGATAGATAGATACATAGAGGGAGAGAGACAGAGACAGAGAGAGAAAGGGAGAGGATGATGGACACATTGTTTTGTATATGGGAATGATTGGACAAATAACAAAACAGTCAGTGGTGTAAGAAAATAAAAAGCTTCTTCGTGTTACACACTAATTCTAACTGATGTATCGTGTTTCCCAAGATTCCTTGCCTGTGTTTTCCTTCAGATTTGCAATCAATATAAGGTATATCCACATAATTATTAATACATCAAGACGGAACACCTTAACGAATCTGAAAAAACAAATAAATATGATATTCTTATTCAACTCATTGCGATCTGATATCATCCCATTTGCATTTTTTTGTACAGGTTGAACGATACATTCGTTCTGTTAAAATGTTGATGAAGTCCCTCATGGTATTTGATTTGAACCACTCAGCAGCCATAGATGACCTTCTCTCAATGGCTGGCAATCCAGCTCGTTATACAGGTGAACCAAAGTACGTGGCTGACCTAAAGGAGATATACACAAAGGTGAGAGGTCATGTTGAATTATGTACATGAAGGATTTGTGTTTATTATCGCACCGTTTCAGACAAAAATGTGTTTGTACACCATTGTTTTCGTCGGTTACCCAGTGAAAGACCGTCAGGCTCGATACCATGAGGTTGTGGATTCGAATATTAACTTCTCTTAGCCTGACATCGTGCCATAGAGAAAACTCGTAAATTGTTTTCTCTTAGTCTACGAATCAGTTAAATTAAAAAGAAAAAGAAGAAGAAGAAGAGAAAAGAAGAAGAAGAAGAAGAAGAAGAAGAAGAAGAAGAAGAAGAAGAAGAAGAAGAAGAAGAAGAAGAAGAAGAAGAAGAAGAAGAAGAAGAAGAAGAAGAAGAAGAAGAAGAAGAAGAAGAAGAAGAAGAAGAAGAAGAAGAAGAAGAAGAAGAAGAGAAGAAGAAGAAGAAAAGAAGAAGAAGAAGAAGAAGAAAAAGAAGAAGAAGAGAAGAAGAAGAAGAGGAAGAATGACGAAGGAGAGGAGAAGAAGAAGAAGAGAGACCAAAACCAAGAAGAACAAGAAGAACAAAAAGAACAATTCGAATGAGAAGAACCAGAAGAACAAGAAGAGCAAGAAGAAGAAGAAAAAGAAGAAGAGCAAGTAGAACAAGAAGAACAAGAAGAACAATTCGAACAAGAAGAACAACCAGAACAAGTAGAACAAGAAGAACAAGTAAAACAAGTAGAACAAGAAGAACTGGAAGAACAAGAAAAACAAGAAGAACAAGAAGAACAAATAGAAACAAGTAGAACAAGAACAACATGAAAAACAAGTAGAACAAGAAGAACAAGAAAAACACGAAGAACAAATAGAACAAGAAAAACAAGAAGAACAAATAGAACAAGAAAAACAAGAAGAACAAATAGAACAAGAAAAACAAGAAGAACAAATAGAAAAAGAAAAACAAGAAGAACAAATAGAACAAGAAAAACAAGAAGAACAAATAGAACAAGAAAAACAAGAAGAACAAGTAGAACAAGAAAAACAAGAAGAAAAATTCGATCGCCTTTACATCACCCATAAGTTGTCAAATCATTTTTAGCTTCATCATTGCCCCGAGATCTATATCTTATAGACGTTTGACAGGTTCTTTACAGCCAATCGCTCTTTCAAAACTAAGCTGGGCTACAATGCAAACATCAAATACATTTTAAAAACAACAACCCATTAAGCCTATTGTGGAACCACAATCCTCGCAAGATTATTTTTACCACGTCGAGCATTTGATAGTGTCATTTCCATACTAATGCATACCGACAGTTTTACGTATTTGCTTTTGTAAAATGTCAAACATACTTGCACCATAATAATATATTAGAATATAATAAAGTGTTTTTGTCAACTGCACATTTCTCTTCCACAAGCAGCCGGTCTTGCAGGTAGAAATAATTGCAATATCATATTATTGTATAAGAGTCACTTGCATTATCTGAATTACTCTACAAATGTGTATGTTTGTCTGTATTTATTTCTTTGTCTGTATTTATTTCTTTGTCTGTATTTATTTCTTTGTATTATTTTTCATTTTCGACACCGTTATGTTTAGATTATATCAATTTCCCTGCTATCTGCTATCGTGTGTTTATCTTCTTGCATACTTTCCTTTCAATATGTAAGACACTATGTTAACACGATTGTGTCTCACTAAAAACGTTACGAGTATTAACAATTGTGTGTTGGATTTTTTATGTTTATTTCCGTAGTCTCTTTTTACATTCTGTTATTTTGTTCGATATTTAGGTAAGGAGGTATTCTCTTTATTCACGATAAAGAGGTATTCTCTTTATTCACGATAAAGAGGTATTCTCTTTATCCACGATAAAGAATGGTATTCTCTTTATCCACGATAAGGACGTATTCTCTTTATCCACGATAAAGAGGTATTCTCTTTATCCACGGTAAAGAGGTATTCTCTTTATCCACCCAAGTAAAGAGGTATTCTCTTTATCCACGGTAAGGAGGTATTCTCTTTATCCACGGTAAGGAGGTATTCTCTTTATCCACAGTAAGGAGATAATCTCTTTATCCACAGTAAGGAGGTAATCTCTTTATCCACGGTAAGGAGATAATCTCTTTATCCACAGTAAGGAGGTATTCTCTTTATCCAAAGTAAGGAGATAATCTCTTTATCCAAAGTAAGGAGGTATTCTCTTTATCCACGGTAAGAAGGTATTCTCTTTTATCCACAATAAGGGAGGTAATCTCTTTATCCAAAGTAAGGAGGTAATCTCTTTATCCAAAGTAAGGAGGTATTCTCTTTATCCACGGTAAGGAGGTATTCTCTTTATCCAAAGTAAGGAGGTATTCTCTTTATCCACGGTAAGGAGATTTCTCTTTATTTAAAGTAAGGAGATATTCTCTTTATCCATGGTAAGGAGGTATTCTAATTATCCACGGTAAGAAGGTATTCTCTTTATCCACGGTAAGGAGGTATTCTCTTTATCCACGGTAAGGAGATATTCTCTTTATTTATGGTAAGGAGGTATTCTCTTTATCCATGGTAAAGAGGCATTTTCTTCATCCATGGTAAAGAGGTATTCTCTTTATCCACGGTAAAGAGGTATTCTCTTTATCCACGGTAAGGAGGCATTCTCTTTATCCACGGTAAGAAGGTATTCTCTTTATCCACGGTAAGAATGTATTCTCTTTATCCACGGTAAGAAGGTATTCTCTTTATCCACGGTAAGGAGGCATTCTCTTTATCTACGGTAAGGATGTATTCTCTTTATCCATGGTAAGGAGGTATTCTCTTTATCCATGGTAAGGAGGCATTCTCTTTATCTACACATCACGGTAACGAGGTATTCTCTTTATCCATGGTATATTCTCTTTATCCACATGAGGAGGTATTCTCTTTTATCACATCAGTTTATATTTACCAC
>JAXRKP010001294.1:37500-85000 GCA_037039925.1 Doris montereyensis | reverse complement strand
GATTCAGATCTATAGACATAATAAAATAATACTTAAAACCTTAAGCCTACAAAATTAGTTTCGTACTTTTATAATGTTCTTCTTGTCTACTTGTTTACGCTTTGAAGCAACAACTTCCATAGTGTCAATAAAAAAGTATCACAATACATTGAACAGGAACAAAGTTAATTTGGTTAATTAATTACACAATAGTAGAGTTATAGGTATTTGAAAAGGATGGATCATATTTCAAACCTTTAAGTATTGAAATTTCAGCTCGATTGATCGTTTTGTAAGGTCAGGATGCGTGACCGAAACTCTACGAGATTTTTTATTATATTATTTTATTAGATAACATTTCTATGTCCAAAGTATTTATGCATCACCCATTTATGCAATTTTGTCATAGTCACACAGATTACAGAATATAATATTATATTAGTGTGCATAGCAGATGTAAGATATTTGTCTTCACAGTAAAATTTATAGGACTCAATCCTATGACAAAAATGCATCATGTAACCCGAGACCTAACACTTCAATCACCACCAAATTATTGATTTGAAAATAAATTAAAACCTAACCTTAACTCTGATTTCTTTATATCTCCAATATAAGAAAAATAGCCTTTGAGGTGATCCTCCTGATTAGATATAATCTCCCTTACAAGATTAAGATGATAGATCTTTTATGTTTTCTTTTTTGAGTTATTTCACAACTGAGACCGAGACCTGTTTTGAATATGATTTTGAACTTTACTTTACTTTTACTTTCATTCGATGATCACTTTTTCACTCAACAGTGCCTCTGGAAAACGACTGGGTGAATCAACACACAGTAAAGATTTGATTCTGGCTTCTTCAAAATGTATTCACATATCCTGTGTTAAATGTGATGAGAAGAAACCATCAGTTTTGGATCACAGAAATAGTGAAACAGCTGCTTATAATAATGATTTGATCAACACCAAAGCAGATTCAGACGTTTCAAGCAGTGGGAAGAGTTCACAAATGATGGAAAAATTAAAACCTCCTATAAATAAACCTGAAGTAAGTGATTTAAAAAGCTCAAAAGGCATGACCTACATAGATTTTCACTTTCAATTCAAGGCAGATAAATGAACGAAAATTCTAATCGAAAGTGTTTCAAAACTACAGAGACAAACGATGAAGAATTAAATTGTCTAGAAATAGATTTTGAAAACAAAAAACCAAAGATTGACTATTGAATACAGGCTCTTGCAATGCTACAATTAATCCAAAACCTGTATGAATGGAACAGATAGGACAAGTTTGATCTGGGGAACATCCTAGGCAAGTCAGGAAACTTTTTTATTATCATACGGAATATTAATGTTGACTGAGTTTTGTTGCATTTAGGCTTGTTCTCTTTTTTGGATTTTAGTAGTTTTCAAAGAGTTTTAATTGAGGGGACGGGGGGTGGAAAGAAGTGATGTGCTAAGACAGTAGGTACGGGTAAACAGTTCAGGATGTGATAGTATCAGTTGATTATCAAGATGTGCCATTATTTTCTTTTCTTTTTGTTCCCATTCTAGCCTGAGGAATACAGACTACCATACCATGATGAAAAACGTGTCACATCAGAACATAGGAAATTTGAGCTCAAATCGGAGATAATGTTTGAGGATCTTGCAATGAAAAGGTGATTGTGTAGGCTTTTTTATCATATTAGGCAGAAATTGGACCAAAATTAAACTTTCTTCTTTATCACTCCATTCTACCTTCCGGTGTATGGGTTTTAGATACCCGAAATGATCTTTCTCCAGGCTGCCCTGTCCTGACATTTTGTGTTTCCTTCCGTGAAAGTTAAATTTCTTTGCGTTAATGCCTCTTTTATATCTTCTTCCCACTTTCTCTGAGATCTGCCTTTTGGTCTTTTTCCTTGATTTTTAGCACTGTATACTGATTTAGCTATTCTATTGTCATTCATTCTGTTAACATGCCCAAACCATCTCAGTTGATTCATTTCTATCTTAGTTTTTATACTATCTGCTTTGGTTTGATCTCTTATTGTTGTGTTTCTGATTTTGTCTCTTTTAGTTTTCCCTACTGCTCTTCTTAGATATTTTATTTCGGCTGCCTGCACTCTACTGTATTCCCTACTGTCTAAGGTCCAGGTTTCACTGCCTTAAAGGAGAGTAGGACAATAAACTGTATTGTATACTGCCATTTCTTTTTGTTGACAATTCTTGTTTACCTACAAATGCCTTTCCTAGATGGTTATATATTGCACTTGCCTTTTTGATTCTCTGGCTGATTTCTTCTCTTAGTTTTCCCTCTGAGTTAATAATTACTCCTAGGTAATTGTAGCTTTGAACTTGTTCTAAATTCTCCCTGCCTAATTTGAGATTTTGTGTTTTAGCTTCCCTAGTTACTAGCATTATTTTAGCTTTCTTTGTATTTACTCTCATTCCTCTTTTATTTAATTCATTATTCATTAAGTTGATATTTGACTGGAGGTCCCTTTCTGATTTTCCAAACAGAACTAAATCATCAGCAAATGAAAGCAATAATACATTTACTGGTTCAAGCTTCCACATGCCTACATTCATTTTCTTCATGTTTTAGGATGCCTTTGCGACAAAATCCATAAATGTGATAAACAAAAGAGGACTTAGGATACAACCCTGTCTTACTCCTATATCTACATCAAATTCTTCAGATACATTTTCAGCTACTCTCACTGCACATGCTGGTTTATTGTAAAAACTTTTAATGGCTTTTATTAAATTTTGCTCTACGTTGTGTTCTTTTAAAGAATGCCATAGTCCGTCCTCCTCACAGTGTATGCCTTTTCTAAACCAATTAAACACTGGTGTAAGTCAATGTTTCTCTCAAGGAATTTTTCTATTATTTGTCTAATTGTAAATATGTGATCTTGTACACTTCTTCCTGGTCTAAATCCACTTCGGTGTTCTTCAATCTGATCCTCTACTCTTTTCCTTAGTCTCATTTCCAGAATCCTGGCATACACTTTTCCTGGTACGCTAAGTAGTGATATCCTCTATAGTTTGAGCATTCCATAGGTGATCCTTTCTTATGTATTTTTCTTATGTATTGGTACTACTGTTTCCTTTTCCCAGTCGTCTGGCACCTGTTTTAACTTCCATGCTTCTTGACATATTGCATGTAGTAGTTTGTATGCCTCTCTCCTTTGGTTTTTAATCATTTCTGGATAAACTTGATCTGCTTCTGGGGCTTTTCCTAATTTCACTTTTCAGTTTGAAGTTCTTCGATTGAGATATCTATTTTTCAGCTGTCTCATCTCGATTACTTGTTACTCTTAATAATTGATCTGTACTCCTTGTTTCATATGGTTCTGGAGGGATTATGTAATTGTTGAAAATACTTTCTCCACGTTTCCATGATTTTGCTGTCTCCTTTCATTATTTCTCCTTTGGTATTGGGCATGTTCATTGCTCCCCAGAACAGCTTTTGATTTCCTTGATAGCTTTCTTGAAGTCTTTGTCCAAACTCTTCCCACTGTTCCTGTTTTGCTTTCCTAACTTCCTCTTTGGTGATAGTTCTTTTACTCACGTAATCTATCCTATCCTCTGGTCTCTTTGTTTGCAAGTATTTCTTCCAGGCATATTTCTTTTCTTTAATCTTAGTCTTGACATTCTCATTCCACCATGCTGTTCTTTTCCTATCTCCTCTAATTTGTTTCCTACTACCACAGACCTCTTCAGTACAACTGAGAAGTGTTTCTTTACATATTTGCCACTTTTCTTCTATTATGCTTTCCTCCAGATCCATCTGCCTTTCACTGGTAGATCTTTTTATCCTGGATTGGTACATTTGTTTTACTATTGGTTTATTTAGTTCTTCTATTTTGAGTTTAGTAGCTTTCTTCTCTTCCCTTTTCTGTTCTTTTCTTAGTTAATAATCTCATTTTGGCTATCACTAGGTGATGATCACTAAATATTTTAGCTCCTCTGCTTACTCTAGCATCCATTGTACTGTAAACAAGGGAGCTGCTAACTATTATGTAGTCTATCATTGACTTTTCACATCTGTCTTCATTTAGTCTTGTATATTTGTGGATATCTTTATGAGGAAAAATGTGTTAGCTATTTTCATGTTATTCTTTAGGCAAAAATATATTAGTCTCTCTCCATTTGAAGAAGTTGTTGTCTCTCCTTTACTCCTCTTTACCTATACTCTAGCGTTTAAATCTCCTAAAACCATTAATTCCTGTTTGGGTTTGAAATTCTCTGCAGCTATTTGTAAATCATTTTCGAAGCTATCTTTTCTTCTTTGATGGCATCTTTGTTTGGTCTATAAGCTATTAATAATTTAATTTCTCTTCCTTTTGGTTTAATATTTACCTCTAATAGCAGTGGGCTTACAAATTTCCAACTTTCTAGTAGCACTTCTTGCCTTTTATGCATTAGAAGGCCTACTCCTGCTCTAGCTTTATCTTTGACATCTACTCCTGAGAAGATTAAAGTATGATTTGGTCCTACATTTTCTATTCCTTGTCCTTTTTCTTTGTTTCTGTAATAACCAAAATGTTTACTTTGAATTTTTCCATTTCATCAGCTAATTCTCTTTCCATTAATTGCCCTAACATTCCATGTTCCAAAAATCACAGTCCGTGTTCTTTTCCAAAGTTGTCTTCGAAAGTTCAAGTCGGGTATATCATTATATATATTACTTTGCATCAGGTTGTTTTGGATAAGCAGGGATTAGCCCACTGTATCCTAGGTAGATGGTGGGGCTGCCACCTTGAGGCCCGCTACCGGACCTTGTTATTTTCTGTCAGGGTTAACTCCCTTAGCCTTTAGTTATTCAAGACCAGCCTGCAAGGCAGCAAGTTGTTTTCTTTCAGGGTTTCAGCCTTTGCAAGGCAGCAGGAGACTCATGGAGGGTGGGATCATCTACTCCCTGTACAGGTACTTGCCTGTCCACTGCACAGCCAAAAATAAACTAAATGTGCTTAATCAACTGCAAAAAAATAATCTATTTCCTTTGATGCAGTATTCTGCACATAAAAGATCCCCATAAGATGATGGTTAATTATTCTGTGTAATTAATTTTTTCCTCTTTGATTGTCCAATGAGAGGTTGCTTCGAAAAACTTCAGTCGGACTACTTATGACCAGTTTTTTCTTTGTTTGAAGATCAAGTGGTCAGCTAAACTCAATGCAGTAAAACTAAAATTCAAGGTCAGATCAACAATACCACCTTTCTCTTTATCTGGCACATGTACATCATCTATTCATAATGATAGGCCTATAATATATGCTAGGCCCTACTGAATGAGAGTTAAAATCTTCTTGATGTTGACGCCTAATACCCACCAGATGAAGGAGATGATTGACACCTACATTTCACAATGAAACACAATATTTGCAGACCACTTGCGGTCATTGAAACATCTCGACCAAATCAAAGGAGCCACCATAACTGATGCAAATGAGAATCATGTTTTGACTGATGAAGAAATGATGATCTGGATTGAAATTGAATTAGGCTTTATTGTTTGATACAACAGCTACCTACCTAGTTTTATGATCAGTACGAAAAGAGAAGAGAAAAGGAATGTAGCAGAACTGTGCACTATTTCCTTCTTCCTTCTCTTCCTTTTACTTTCTCCTTTGTCCTCTTGTGATTCTTCACTCTAGGCCTAAACTTCTGATCAGTTACCTTTACGTTATGATTATCTAGATTATGCCCTATGTTTTCATCTTTCGTTGTTTCGAGGGTTGGCCTTTAAGACGGACACCACTTTACTATTGTTTTTGTTTGTTTTTTTGGTTTTTGTTTTTTTTTGGGGGGTGGGGGTTTGTCATGGGATTTATTGTATTTGCTCAGTTTTGTAATTGTCACATATTGTTGTGCTAAGAAAGTGATACATTAAATTTGAAATATCTGCACATTCAGTTTGGTTTATATCGTTACTTAAATACTACGTAGTCTATTTTTAAGTCAGCTAAAGTAGTCAAAGTTATATATCACAGAAATAGAATTTCACTTTGTCTATTTTGAAGTCTGCCAAAGTAGTCAAAGTATATATATCACAGATATATCAGTCATTCCTAGGATGGATGAAGATTGACATATTAAATCCTTTTACAAACAACAATGAATATAACATTTGAAAATATATAATTTTTTACATGATTACAGGGAATTTCAAAGGAGACATATCTCTTGGCTGTAAAGAAGTACATTGACAAGGAGACGCTGTATAGAAGAGTGCGGTGGAGTTTGTCTATGCTGGCTTGCGAGAGATGGAAAAATTTGGAGTAGTGAGAGACCTCAGTGCTTATAAAGCACTTTTGCAAGTATGTTACCTCAACAAGAAAGAAAGTGTGTGTGTTTATGTGTGTGGTAGAGCAAGAGAAAGTGTGGGGGTGGTGAGGGAAAGGAGAAAACTGATAGGCTCATTTTTTATTTAAAATTTCTTGGGGGGAGGGGGTGCCCCAACGAGCTTAGAACCAAAATGTTGATTTTCTGTTGCATATTTGGGTAGAATGATTATTTATGTACACGTTCATAGTAGAAAAATGTCCACATGACATATCATTTTTTTGTTACAATCTATTGTATACGAGGGTAAATAAAAACAGTCAAGATTATGATTTCAATTACCCTAATAGTGACTGAGCAGATGGCACCGAAAACCTGTGTAGTGACAGCTAATTGCCAAAGGTGGCAGCATTACTTTTGCGAACACAGCACGCCGATTCGGCCTAGTGCTGAGTGACGTAAGAGGCGCACAAATATAGGGACAGAGGGAAAAAACAAAAAATTGGTCATTTTGACGTCTGTTTTCATAACAATGCACCTCTAAACATAGTTTTACAGTCCTCTTTATATAGTAACAATGTCAAAGACTGTTGAAAGAATAAGGGGGCTGCTCTAAGAAGGGCAACCGGTCTTAAACATTTGCTTTATGTCATTTTCTTTTAATTTTTTTACTTGCATTTTTCTCGAAATGCAATTTTTCACAATTTAAAATCTATTTTCTCCGTCATTTACCAATCGATTTGTATTGTATTTGACACACAGGTTCCTCTTGTCAATTTTAATAGAATGACATCAGTGTTTTTTATATCTTGTAAACTTTTTGAGAGAGACAAAAAAATTTTGTCATAAAAAAGCCATTTTTGTATATATGTTATTTTCAAAAATTGATTTTTAAAAAACTATTTAGAATATCTAAAAAAGACTTGATGTTGCTCTTTAGCTATTGAATGGAAAAAACGATCTGCACAGGTTTTGAGTGATTTTATTCATGGCTAAGTGAAAATTGGGTTAAAATCTAAGATGGTTGCCATTTCCCTGGCAACCAAGGACGGTACAAACTTTTCAATGATATAGGATGACTTTGTTTTGACAGTTACTCATATATATATATATATATTAAAAGCAAAAACCCAAACTCAATAACAAAAACATCACTTGATTTTTTTATGGATCTCTGATTTCAATGAGTATGCACCTGGCAGTTGGGATGATTTTCTTGAAATAGAGATTTTAATAACATTTTCAATCCAGGCCTTTCCAGAGGGCAAGATGATCCCCGCAATGCTTGGCAAGTAGAATTTATGCACTATCCACGTCAACAACAATGTGTCATTGATATGCTAGAACAGATGGAACACAAAGGTAAAATAGTCCTATTATTAGTCCATATTTGTAACTTTCCATAATGTCCTCAATGATCAAAGGGAAAGGTTTTGTTTGAACTCATGTGACAGCTTGTTTCTTAAAAATGACGTAAACAAATCTGCATTAGCAATGTAAAGGCTCCTTTGATTTCTGAACTTATTTTTATATTACACTAATTACAGAGATTAGTATTATCTTTCATCCCTTCATATCGTTGTATATCCCAACCATAACTCAAAAGAAAGTTCCAGTGAGTTATGATACTGAAACACACATTTCATAATTATGAAATTGTGATATTTCAGCTATAATTTGCTGGGTAGCTTGTCAAAGTTTCACCCAGTGACATTATGTATGCACTGCCTAAGGCTAACTCAAATCATTGATTGCTTTGTTTTCATTATATTTCAATCTAAAGGTGTCATCCCTGATCGAGAATATGGTCGCCTTCTCAAAAATCGTTTTGGCAACTTGAGGCTCATGTGACAAGGAAGTACAAAATCGTATGATATATTGGTTGCCAAAATTCAAGAATATGAATCCTTATCCCATGCCATATCAACTTCCGACAGATTCCATTCAGCTTGCTCTTCTGGCACTGAAAAGAATGACCGTCGACAGAAAAACAAACTTCACAGTTTGGATAGTAAGTTAATAATGAATATTTCCTGGAGTCGTCTAATCAAATATAAATCCTTTTAAATCAGTCCAGCTCTTTTCTTTTCTTTTGGATTTTGAGAGATCTATTTGAAATCTTATGATTATCATATCAGAAAACTAAATAAAGAAACAGGCATTTGAAAAGTTTTAAAAAGTTTGCATGCAAGCAGTATATTATAGACTGTGGGGCCGTGGTTGTCTTTAGGTAAGATGCATGCCTTACAAACCACAGATCTTGAAGTGCAAACCCAACTTGGTATGGTATACAATACTTAGTTGAATGTTAACCCTTTGAACCTGAGAGCAACCTAACGCCACCGCCCCTTCGCTCCTATATATCGGCGTACTGTGTAGATCGCTACATCACTTATTTTGGTTGCATTCTTTTACATCCCGAAAGCGACCTAAACATGACAAGCTCTTTCATTTTTATGTATTGAGCACAAGGTGAAAGTCACAAGAAGGTATTATGTCACTTATGTTTTGTTGTACAGTCAAACTGGCTTAATCCAAATCGTGTGGGAATAGGCAAAATATTAGTTTTACCAGGAATTTGGATTAACCGAAAATGCCTTATTTTGATCTAATCAGAGGTGTGGGATGTTAGATATGTACACTGAGTGCAAACACTACCCTCTGCATTGGTTGATAAGTCAAGATCTTTTCGCTTGTGTGAAGACATCTTGTCAACTGTTTAATCTACTATTTAATCCCCCAATTTATCCTAAACGATCAAACAGAAACAATGAAATGCATGACCAGTTTTAGAACCATCTGGTCTAGACGGCTGGAATCACCTTCATTGATGTCATTTCGTTTGATTTCTGTCTAGACAGCTTGATGCGTATTCTTCTTTAATGTTCGTTATACATTGTGCATTCGCCACGTCTCGGTCGCTTCACTCCAATAGACTTAGTTATGATACAACAGGTGACCTGTCCAGCTTACACCGACCATCAGTATCTAACGTGTGAATCGTTTTACGTGTATAGCACTATTGTGTTGACTGGTGCAGTATCTATTTGTTTGCCTTATTTGAAAATAACCAAGGGTCTTTGTGTGATACTACTCAGGAGTCGGGGTTCAAAGTTAAATATCCCATGCAAGAATAAAGAAAACTGGAAAGATCTACACAAACCCTAGGAATTAAACAATGTTGTAGATAAATTCATTGATTCCTTGATGAAGAGAATTTGTGGAACAAATGGTGAGAATGAATGTGATTAACGTTTAAATTCTGAAATGATTCCTCTTTCATTTGATATATGGCGTACATTTATATTATCTTTGACATTGTTCAGTTTGTTAGACAACTTCAGGAGTTGAAAGTTCTGATGAGGATCATGACTCTCTGTCAGTGGTAGCATTTTTTCTTGATCTTGTTCTATATCTAAACTGCTGTATTTCTCAAATTCAACATCTGTCTCACACCAGGTACACATGCGTGTACTTGTTAGAAAATTTTGTCTGTCTTCAAAAAGTAACAATTCGATAACCAGTAAACCAATTTAGATTGAGTAAAACGGATGCTTACTTCCATTTTAATGTGCTCTCCGCTTCCTAAAAAAACCTATTAATTGTAGTTTCGACATAAATGAGCTCCAATACACTGGTACTTTCATTATCAGTTCAGTCACATTCGGGCGTATTAGACTGACCAGTGAAGGATTTTAGCAGGCGTGAATGGGTGCATTGGACAGGAATGAGTTAATATGTTGAACATCAGAAACTACCCTATAAACTAACATTGCTCTTATGCCTGACTGGGTGTTTTTCAGCATTGACAAATGTAAGACATGTGACTGTTGATTGTTGAAGTATTTTCAGGTTTCTTTTCACCTCACTTTTATTGTGATTTATTCAACAGAATGAAGAGCTTGAGAAGAAACCTGAGGAAGAGACATATATTGCCAGTGCTCAGAGCACTACTCAGCAAGATCTTCTTGATAAACATAACACCGATGAGCCTCTCTTTGTGGAAGGACCTTTTCCCGTTTATTTAAAATATGTCAGGCAGAATTACTTTATGTTCGAGCAGAGCCTGACATTGATGGGCTTATCAAACAGAAGGAATGGCAAAAGAAGGAAGACGATGAAGATGGTATGTATTTTTATTGTAGCACTGAATTAACGTCTTGACAAAAATTTTAACATTTCTTTACAGGCAAGGTCTATTTAGGTGACCTGTCGCTCAAATAGTGTCTGTACTCAAATATTTGCTACAGTAGTCGTCGGTTAAAATCACACTAATTAAAAGCACATTCTGTATGCACACATGCCTTCTTCTGCTGACCAAATTTTTTACTATATAACAACAGTTTTTAAAGGCACTGTTGACGTGCATAAAGGTATGCCTTTGTCTTTGTAATGCAACTCCATTATTGGCCTCCAAAAGGGATTTGTGTTGCCTAGCCTGTGATATTTTTTCAGAAATAACATTAAGAACAGGTAACACACTGTAGCGAACAATACTAGGACAAATATGTCAGTGTCTTTCGTTGTCTTTCCGAGCACTACCAAGGTGGGTGTGCCAGACAGTTTTAAGTCATGTCTAGCCTACTCTATCCCGCTCTCACTATCTATAATTTCCCAACAATCAAAGACTGGCTGTCAAGACTTTAGTTTACAAATTTATCTATCGCAAGTCCAAAACACATTATCACACTGCCTAGGATTGAGACTGATATTGTATGACTGGCTGCAGCAATGATGGGAGAACACAATCAATGGAATTGAATAGACTAGGACAGGTGACAGGTAATACACATACATAGCTAAGAAAGAGTAGAGGTGTTATGGTGAGGCTTAATGCACGACAATTTTTATTTGTATATTTTCTGCACAACATTAGTTATCTCCAATTGATTTCCCATAAACACATAACAACATGCTCTTTCCGGCATCTAAAGGACATGCATTTAATTCATTTATCCAGCGACTACTGTGTAAATGACAAGTCTGTTAGGAAAAAAGTTATTTGCTTATTTCCCCATCAATTATATTGTTATGATCATTTGTATTGTTTCTTTTAAAACCATTTTCTTTAGAAGCAGCAATAATCACAAAATACAGTCATTGCTGTTGAGCAGTATTTTTATTTATTATTTGCCTTATCTGCCATGATAGACATCTGTATGCAGCTCAAGCTAGAGTGAACCATTTTCAACAGATTGTTGATCATGTTGTGTCATGAACGGTTGTTGATTTCCTGTTCTCGTCAATATTACTAATGAAATGATTGCATTTTTTAAAAGAAAGGTGACAGATGCGTAATGTATGATCCATACATTTCATTTGAACCTTGCTTTAATTGTATACGTTTTTATACTTCATTTTCTTTTCAGATTTATTTGAGTGGACAAATTTTTTGAGGATGAAAAATACAGCCAGCTTCAACCTGCTCTCAGTATTCATGAACAAGAAGACAGTACAGTTCTTGCTCTTTGCATTACAGGCACAAGTTCAAAAAATAGTGTTGTTCAGTGGATTAAACACCTGGAAAAGGACAACCCCAAATTGGCTAAAATCCCTGTGTTGTTTCAGTTGCAGTCAACAGAAAGTGAATTGCAAACTGTTGGAGACAGTCGGAAATTCAAAGATCATGATCAATCTTGATAATAACTATGTTCGTTGCTAGATTGTATAACTCTTGTTTATTTAATATATTGTCTAACATGGAATCAAATCTCCATGTACCCATCTGTATATGATCTCTTTAATGTAGTGTTCCACTTTTTCTTGTTTCTAGAATTATTTTCAAGGCCAAAGCATATACTTGTAATGAATTATATGGAATAATGATTTAAGGCATATTTCATGAGACAGGTTGCGTGTTTGCACTATTTCTGAATTCAAATACATGTCGCTTTGGAACTTTGATCACTCCAACCTCATTATGCCACCAACTGTTCAGTGATAACTTGTCTTTATAAAGGGAACGTGTTACAACCAAACCGCTTGCAGCCAAAATTGTTTCATTGTTTTTTGTGTACTATATGATCCATACAAAGACAAAAGATGGCGGTGTAATGAGTTATTTCATTGTTTTTGTGTACTATATGATCCATACAAAGGTAAAAAGAATGGTGGTGTAGATGGAGCCAATATGCCATGGTTTGAGTGTATTCAGACCTTAAAATAAACATATATCTAACAGAATTAAATGTCTGATGAAAGTATCTCTTGTTGACATTTACCCTACCTTGACCATTGATTTTAATTACTCTTATTACTTTCATGTTTCATTTTAATGTAGTGATTTAGGTTAATGAAACCTTGTGATTGGTGTTACTGTCTTTTTTTAGTAGTTGTGTAGGATAAGTTTTCTGTAAAAAAGATTTTTTGTACATTTGTCTTTAACAATGTTATACCACTGCTTCTTGAGTCGTATCAAATTGTGTCTTTTCACAATGATATTTGTTTAATTACTGAGAAAGAATGTTCCTCTTTGATTGTATTGTATTACTGCATAACTGTAATGATGTAAATGGTTTATTAAAACTGCTTAACACATCAATAATATGCTCTCTATGTTGGATTTTTAAAAATATTGTTCCTCTTTCTGTCGTCATATTATTTATGATATATAAGCTGACTTTCACTTACTTTGAGCGCTATCGAATGTCAGTTTCAAATAGCCTGCTTTAGGTTCTTAGTGACTGAACTATTGGATCAAATCAGTATTTCAATTGATTGGAAAAAGATTATTTGCCTGCAATCAAGGAAACATTTTAGTGTTACTAGATTTAATTTCTCGAATTTCAGACATTACGATAAAAGGCCTACGTAACCTCAGAATTGAGTACTGATTCATTGTAATAATCGTATTTGACATCACCCATTACCTGCTACAGTGGTGTCTGTGTTTACCGCAGTAAAAGTTTAAGAAACCCATCTTTATAATGAATAGAAATCATATTCCACCATTATCTCCGGGCATGCTTGTTATTTATAAAGGTTTATAGGGCCTATACATATTATATATATATATATATATATATATATATATATATATATATATATATATATATATATATATATATATATATATATACATATTATAGGCTATTTAGAATGTGTTAAAAGATCCAAAAAGTGATGACAACGCACATAATATCACATTATATCATATGGTATCGTTTTGGTTATCAATTGTGGTGTGGCTCCTGAAACAACAATGATGGACAAAAATTGTCCTGCAAGATGATTCTGTAAGGCAAGATGGGTTGTTGACTACATGTTTTTTACATATTTTTCATTTGATTTCCCCACATCCACGACTAAGGTGATCTCAGGGTTTTAGGAAGTTTTTTTTTTTAATTTTGCCCGGACTGCCCTGTAAACAGCAAAGGGATCCTTGGGGACCTCCTTTTTATCGTCTGTCGCCGATGGGACTAGGTGTCGATCCACCCATCTGGACCGGGGGGGGTGATTTTGCTCAGAAAAAAACTCGAAAATTGTTTTAACGGTTGGCGGGACTCGGAACACACTACCTTTTGGTTGAGAGGCCGACACCTTGCCTCTGGACTACCGAGTCCCCGGACTACATGTACATATGTATTGCTTTTGTTGTGGTGCTTTGGTTTTGTGTTGAACTGTTATAGTTATAGAATTAGGGGACTCGGTAGCCTAGACGCAAAGTGTCGGCCTCTCAACCAAAAGGTCATGTGGGCTCAAGGCCTGGAATGTTTAAAAAGTCTTTCTCATTCTCATCAAGATCAGGACATCAATTAAATCTGTTGTATGTGATGAGTCCAAATTTATTGGCTCAAAAGAACAAAACAACATAAACAGTAAAAGATGTAGTTTAGGAGGGAGAAGCAGACAGTGCAGGCGGACAAATACACTCCAAACTCAAACCTACACTCAGCACAAACTGAACACTATTCATACCTCATATTCAACTTGATTCGGTTTTTTTTTATTCGACTTACCCACATCCACAACTAAGGTGGTCTCTGGGTTTTTTGGTAGGATTTTTTAATTTTGCCCAGACTGCCCTGTAAACAGCCAAGAAATCTTTAACGTGCACAGAGTGCTGTGATCTGCACACGGGACCTCCTTTTTATCGTCCGTCTCCGATGGGACTAGGTGTTGATCCACCTTCCTGGACCAGGGGATGGTTTGCTCCGAAAATAATCGAGAAAATTCTTCAACCGTTGGCGGGGCTCAGACAACTACCTTTTGATTGAGAGGCCGACACCTTGCCTCTGGACTACCGAGTTTCCTCTCATGTGTAACTGCCACAAAATCATTTGAGTAAGTCAGCTTGGTGTCCTTACGTCTGATGATATTATACATGTAACACTTTATGTGCGGTACTAAAGCATCAAGGTCAAAAGCAACATTTTGAGTCAAATAGGCAGCAACATAAATTTTAGACTACAAATTATAAAAAGTAAAAAGTAGAATAAAACATAATCTACACGTACGTTTTTAAGGCAACGCGAGGAGTAAAATAACTGAGCGTGCGTGGTATATTGTTGTGTTTAACCTCAATATACAGCTACGCGGGCCCATTTTGCCGTGTCATGAATATAATGTGTTAACTTAAGGCCTTAGTTTTCTTTAGAGTAAGGTCGTGTTGGCACATTCATTTCTGCCTTGGCCCATGATTGTTATCATTGGTTCGGGCTACACGACACGTGCTAGTACGGTAGTACGTTGTATTCGTTTCAGTCTGAAGTACAAAGCATTACATGTACTAATATTAACTACATGCAGCAGTAGTGGACTTAAACTGATGTTCATCATCATATTATAATTGAATTTGAATTTTTCAATTTGCTCAGTTCAGCAACAGAACTTGTTGCCATCATCCAACAGAAACAAATATATTTTAGATCACAAATTTACATAGAAAACTGTTTTGCTGATGCTGTCAACTGGATCGCCTCATCGTATTGCTAATAGTAATAATAACAGCACTAACAGCAATGCCCAATCTACCAATGTACACAGTGGACTCCTTCACAGACAAACCTTTTCAAGGAAATCCAGCGGCTGTTTGTTTGGTGTCAGAAGAAACGGTAAGAAGAAACGTTAGAATACAATAATTTGCATCTATGTTTTAATATCTCTACGATAAGCCACCCCAAGGCTCTTATTTTGTTGGTCAGGCTTAATATACATTTAAAAGTATAAATCAAATGCATCATGAGCGCGCAGGTATCATATAGCAATCGAGACACTTACAACGTATCACTAACTTTATATGGACTTGTAATATAGCAATTCTAAAAAATTGTCAGTATAGTTATTAGTCAGCATGACAATTCCTTATACAATGAAACATCTTTGCCTCTTCTACATTTCTTCCTTTCCCTCTGATCTTTGAGAAATAAACAGGTAAAACAAAAATCTGAGGTAGGAAGAGGGTGTAGTGTTTTGGGCGCTGTAGCTGAACCGTAGTGATATGAGCTGGTTATCACGACGACACTGGTTCAAACCCCACGGTTGGCACATGTGGAGTTGTTTTTCCCCACAACGTTGTACTCTTAGGAAAGGTACTTCACTCTGCTTTCCTCACTTCACTCAGGTCTGAATGTGTACCCAGCTATACGTAGAAAAAGATCGTGTCTGAGTGTTAGTACGAAAAGCCTAACAGGCGTGTGTAACTGTGTGCTCCCAGGAGTTGAGAATGGCTTTGAATGAAATGGCCTGCTGGGATAAATGGTGTACAGTCGGTGAGCTTGCCTTTGTGCGGGGGGTTACGGACTATACACAAATCCATCTTTATCTTTATCTTTAGTGTATTAATGAGCCTTATTTTGGTAGGAATTCAATTCTGCTAGAATGGCAGCTATTAGTGGTAGGTGATAGTATTATTAGCAGTAGTATTTAGTATTATTAACATTAGCATTAGTAATAGTATTATTGTTGCTGTTGTTGTATGCGTTTGTGTTGTTCTTCTTGTTGTTGTCGTCGTCAATATTGTCATGTCCTCTTTTCAACCAATCTCTTTTTTTTTTTTCTCAACTCATTTACTGAATTCATGCGATGCCATTCTTGATTCATTCCGGGGCGAGTCCACATTTTTTACAATTTGTAGGTGTGTTTCCGTAAGAAGGGGAGTCACTCGTATGTCATCTACGTGTTATGTCCCTTATTGTGTTCATTCGTTAGTAACAATGGCGGACCCCGATGAGGAGAAAGAAGCCGTTGGAGAGTATTGTCGTAGATCCGTGAGAAGAACGTCGGTTAATTCATACGTTGTTCAACGGAATGCGAAAGTAGAACGGAGAGAGAAAGTGAAAAAGGTATCATATAATTTCTTTTATATCTTGACTCTTGGTGGTCTTTTGATTTTCTTGTGCTTTGCCTTGATCTTTTGCATGAAAACTTTGCTGAATTCCTTTTTTGCAATCGCTCATAATATTTCAGTCACACACCCATATAAATTATAGATCTGTATCTAGGTAAAATTCTAAGATCTAGGTTTGATCTAGATCTTAATTTAAATCGACATATAAATAAAATAAAATTGGATTTTGATCTGGAACGCTGTGAAAGAAGCTCTGTAGTCAAAATGCAGCCAATGTTTTCACAATTTATCTATCACCATTCCTGGCAGAAAGACACCTCCCCCCACCTGCCCTATCAACCCATCCCCACCCACCTGCTCCCACCCCCATCCGAGCCAAGCATAGGTGGTGATTAGATGTTAAAAGAAAAACTGGGTCCCGACCATTTATGACCATGGAACTCCTCCCAGAATGTCACTGCCAGATTCCCTGTGTGGGATAATCGCACTTTAACACCGCCGAGATTTCACCTAGAATACGATTACAAATCCAGTGTATGCTCGATACTGGGCATTGTCTCGAAATCCCTCTTATGGTCCTCGATCGACAGATGTTGCGCGACGTGCTATGAAGGGCCTCTCACTTTTACGTGTGTTGTTCTCTAGTCGTCGTCCTATTATTAATTACTGCTCCCATTTTAGCACCGCTGGCCGCAGTAAATGAAGCTTTAAAAATACACTGGATCAGTGCTTAAGTGGGAGTAATAATAGAGTGAGTACTGGGCCAGGCAGAGTGGGGCTTCAAGTCGTCTTCCTATTACTCCCACGGGTGTGTTTTCCAGTGTGCCCTATTATTACTCCCACTTTAGCACTGCTGACCATATGCACAATTGTAGGAAATACACGGCAGCGATGTTGGAAGGGGAGTAATAATAGGGCTTACCACTGACTTTGGAAGACAACTTAGAAACAGAAGAGCAGGGCTTTTTGTTGTTTGTTTTGTTTATTTATGGGGGCAAACCCCCTGAACCTCCACACTTTTCTCAAGAAGAGGATAAAACTGAGAAACAGAACCAGTAAGGAGGTAAAATATTAATATTATTACTATTCCCGTCATCAGGAAACAAGAATTACGCTGATAAGCTATTTTGAAGAAGGCAGACACACGAGGAGTATAAATATTTTCAAATATCGACATAGGAACACTGGTTCTTTAATGCAGAATACCCTCCCCCCCCCCCTCCCACTCAGGATAAGCTATGGAAATCTAATAAGAATGTAATCTTTTAAGTCTTATTCCTGGGAGTTAGGCCGAGAGGAGATGGGACCACAGAACAGAGATGTAGGGGTAGGCCTTGCGGAGTGGAGAAATTGAGGAGAGAGAGCAAGTGTCCAACAGGTCATTGACAATATTTTATTTTTCAGACTCAGCCACGAAGGCTTGTGATCAGTGAGAAGTGAGAGGAGAGGGAATCAGTATCACGGTAGGCTAGCCTACATTGTGGTCAATTGGCCTGAGTCAGCGAGAGAGAGAGTGAGAGCGGGATTGTGGTGTTTTTCCAGTGAGTCAGGTCGGGGAGATACTGCGAACAATATCGTTTAACTATTTTTTCAAGTCTGATATTGCTATGATGGTGCTAAAGTGTGATTATGCCCTCTGTGTAATATTTATCATCATTGATCTAGAATCTAGATCTATGGTATAGTACAGTGTGAGTGTGTGTCGGAGGCTTTGCATTCACACCACCTCTGCTTCCACTGAGCTAAAAGATCAATACAGGGTACTCCTGAACAAGGAATTGTTGCCAGATAGGAATGGCCAGCACTATTCATCATTATCATTAAATGACGGATGGACATCGCCACTCTTTGTCATTATGGTGAAAGGAGCTCATCACTCATTCGGCTCGCCATTAATGACGAATGGACCCTGGCACTATTCTGCTATTAATGATGAATAATGGTCCTCAGCATGATTCCATTTAAATTAGGAATGGGCTTTGTATTTTGTAAATGACTAATTTATAAATGCCTTGTTGTTATTATTTGACATTTTCATTATGTTCCCACTTGTTTTGACAAATAACAGATGAAGCTGATGGATGAGAACGATTCACAATTTAACATTAGATATAGATGTAAGTGCAGGATTTGACATATCTCTCACTCCTATCTTTCTTGGTCTTGTGTTTCTCTCTCTCTCTCTCTTTCTCTGTCTGTCTATCTCTTCAGTCATGTCCATGTGTGTCTCTCTCTCCTTTCTATCTTTCTTAGGTCTTTCATCACGGTTCAACATTAGGTCTAGAGCTATGTGGCGTGCATGATTTTATTTTATCACGTAAAGAACATTTCGTTTGTTCTTTCTTTTTTATTTTGATTTAAAAGAAATCCTTGATATGGAAAGGTTGACAGATAATTTTACAGGTGGAGCCATCAGCTCGGCAATCAATTCATGAATGACGCTGAGAACAATGAAATGACATGCACATCGCAAGAACATACTGAGTACTGATTCGTCATCTGTAATTGGCAATACATCCGATACTAATGATGAATAGCAGTTATTCACTCTCAGTAACTCGTCATTAGTGACGAATAGTCACTTTGGATAGGAGTACGTCACCAAATTTTTACCCATTTTTTTTTAATGGGAATGTGGGAATGACACGATGGAGGGAGGGTGGGGGTGGGTTAAGGAGATCTTCCCTCTGAATACGTGAACCCCTCCCCCCCCAAAAAAAAAAAAAAAAAAAAAAAAGAAAGAAAAAAGAAAAGCATTATGAGAGAACCCACTGAAAACAAAGACAGCGATTTTCGAGGGGATCTCCCCTGAATAAAAGTCATCACAGGAAATAGATACATACATTAATACTCAATAAAATGCTATTATCTGATAGCTAACACTTTTGGCATAAGAATTAAAAACCACCAAGCCATTTTTTTTAGTTACATTCAATTCCGGTCAAATGGGACATCAATTCTTAGGGAGTGTCCAATACAGTACAGCCCATATTCCCTGAACTCCTTTGGACCAGAAAATTGGTTTGTGGAATGAGTGTTTCGAGGATTATCGGGGGCGATACAATATATGTGTAAGATCCATTGCATAATTTCAGAATATTTTCTTAGTTGTGTCCCCTGAATGTCTTGGTGAGCGATGTGACGTTCTTCGAAGGGTAGGACTACAACGTTATCGGTTGTGCCACTTTTTAACATTGTGTTGTTTTGTAGTTGGGGGATTTTTACTTTTTTTTTATGTAAATCTTCATGTATTCATGTATTTGTTTCATTTTGAAAATACACATACTGTACATGTACCAACATAAATAACAATAAGAACTCATGGTATCAATGTTGTTAATGCGCGTAGTGCGTAAAAATCTACAATTCAAAGCTTATCTTGAGGACCGAAGAGATCTGCATAATTTACATATGGGACAGACTACCGATGGTGCAGACTGGTACCCCTTTTAACTCGTTGTAGAGTTAAGATATAATATTATTCCTTTATAATATTGTGTGATAACAATTGAGGCAGTGTGGTGCGATGTTGTTTGTTGTTCTTGACTGAAAAACTTAATGCTCCTCGAGGAATGTATGCAAGCAAACCTGAGGTCAAGTAACAAATGCCTTATTCAACATCAATGAAAGGAATGATGCAATGGTTATTTCACAATAAAAAAGGACAAAGTGTTGTCTTTTATCATGTATTTTCTCAAAACTTTAGTCTTTGAACTTTTATACACTTTGTCACTTTCGTTTGTTGAGGTGATTTTATTTGTCTTTTTTTTTTGTGTAAATGGAATGAGGTCGTTAAATGGGAGCCTGTTACTTTTCACAATATTTGTAAAGTATGGTCTATTCACTAAGAAAGCACAATGTATTGTATTTGTCTTCAATAGGTTACTGAAATACTTAAAAAACCAGAACAAGACAGAACAGCTGTAGAGAAAGCACTTGTGAAGAAACATCCAGAGATTGTGAAGACTTCTGAAAGAAATGCTCGACGGCTTGAAGCTACAAAGAGCAGGGTTCTTGAGGTATGTGATGACATTAGTAGCAAGTAATATTTGTGGGGGTTTTTCTTTGATTTTTTTTATCTCTTGTTCGCCTCTCTATTTTTTAATTTTAATTTTATTTAAAATATTATATTTTCCACATCTCCTCCTACTTTCTTTTACTCTTCAAGAAACATTAACGAATATTATTTGTATTTTTATTTTCTCAGATTGAGGATGAGCCTCAGGCTCTTGATCAAAAATGTGATCAACTTGCCGACCTTTTAAGAAATGCAGATCGTATTGTTGTGTATACAGGTGCTGGTATAAGCACTGTAAGTATTTTAATCTGTCAGAACTGTTCTCTTTCCTTGCAGAATAGATGTAAAATATATTAAGTCACTTGATATGTTAAGTATTGGGGGGGGAAGGGAAGGGGAACACTTAAAATGAAGAACTAATGTAATTTTTATTTTAGAAATCATTAGATCTCTTAAGAAGTTACATAGAGGCACAATATACATAACTTTTTGTCTGGCAATTGCTTGTTTTTGTCTGTTATCTTTGATTTATTTAAGCTTATTGCTAAGGCTTGAGTTTCAAAGATTTTATTGCTAAGATCACTTTTGATTTTTCGTTTAAAGGACAGAAAAAGTTTGCTTCATTTTTATTAGTTTCTGGTGAAGGGAAAAGTGATGTTTGTGTTGATTTTGTTTCTTCTGTTCTAAGGTAATGTTCATCATCTTTTACCAAAATATTTAATGATATTGATTCAGGATAAAGATCAACAGATTAATATCTCCATAAAAGCACAAGAGCTTACAGGCTTCCTCTATTTTTAAAGTGAGGCATTTATTTGTTTATTCTTTTCCTCACTTCACCCCGCCCTGGATGGTTTTTGAAAATCTAATTTTGATCATATTTATTTGTTTTGTACATTAAGGCTGCATCAATACCAGACTATAGAGGTCCTAATGGTGTTTGGACTCTTTTGAAAAAGGACAAGAACCAAGGTGAGTAATGATCTCTGCTTTATTATTTTGCCCTGTGAAGGTCTTTGTAGTTGTACTTTGAGCTTGTTTATTTTTTTGCGATGGTTTTATTTCTTTAGCGCAATTTTGTTTTAAATCGATCTTTTTTGAAATTATTTTGTGCTCTCTCCTAAAGGGAAAGTTTCTGCTTAAAAGAAGATGAAGTTTACATATTGAATTTAGGGATGTTAAACACTACTATATATTTTTTTTTAAGACAAGGATTTGTGGTGTTTAAACTACAATGTAGCCAATGAATCACAGCTTGATAAAGATCTATTGTTCTTTGATATGATTCTTTACTCTACAGTGCTCAAGATTTAAGTGATGCAGAGCCAACATTTACCCACATGTCCATCACCAAACTGTTTCGAGCTGGGCTGGTAAGATAAAAAAAATTTTTGGAGAGAAATGTCATAATATAAAATTGCCCTGAGGGACAATGCCCATGAGCAGTCCACAAATGGAGCATTGCAGTTTTGTATCTTAGAGAATGTACTCTTTTATGAGGAGTTGTAGCCAAACCATAGAGTAGTGAGTTTGTAATCATGACAGCACTGATTAAAAACCCATTGCTGGTTCAGTTGTTTTTTCTTAACGCTGTACTCTTAGGAAAGGTACTGTACTCTGCTTTCCTCACTTGACTCAGGTGTGAATGAGAAGTTAAAGTAGGGAAAGATCTTGTTAGAGCGTTAGTGCGAAGCACCTCACAGGCCACTTTCTGTATACTCCTCAGGAGTTGAGAATGAAATGGCCAGTTGGGGCATAAATAATGTAGTCGGTGAGCCTGCGCTTGTGCTGGAATATGGACCATAACCATCTTTATCTTTTCATCTTTATCTGTTATGTATAAGAATAACCTGATGTAAATTATGATTTTTTGTAGTTGTCCACGACACAAAGATAAAAGATTTGTGAGTGTAACAAATAGCAAAGAAGGCTAGATTATCTATGATATTTTATCATATAATTGAATGACACTAAAGATTGGTAAAAAGTGTGTCCTGATCACTGTTCTCAGAACTGCCAAATTTCCCCGATTTTATCGGGAAATTCCTGATTTGGAACCTCTTTTCCCGACATCCCGATATGGCCGCAATTTTCCAGATATTTTGCTCTCGAGAGCAAAACATTATTTTGTGAAGAAAATTGCGAATTTTTAATTTCTGCTAAGCTCCACTAAGCTTATAATCGTACTTGGTAGAAATAATCGAAGACCGTAAAACCTTTTTCGTTTGATACTAAATATAAATGGTTTCATTGATAGTAATCATAGATTACATTCAGTAATTTTGAGTACTCAATATTCACCTATTAATGCTGTTTGACTTGAAAGTGCGTTTGCTTTGCTAAGTGTAAATTGTAACCATTTAAAAACAGTGTTATCATTCTTTTCAGTCTCTTTCCTTTGTTTACGAAGCCGATGACTGACTCATATTATTTTCTATATCTAGCGCGCTTTGATTGTGTCTGTTTTCTGAGCTTACCTGGATTATATTTTTTATTAGTTTTACCTTCGTTTTGGATTTACTCAAACCTGCCAACTTTCCGATTTACTAATTAATTTACTGCGCTGTTTTTATAATTTACCGTGTCTAAAATTGGAATACTAGGCTCTACAACTTAGATCTAGATCTAGATAATATAAATGTTTTATTTCGAATTGGGCATTGATCGATTTCTGAAAAAAAGGCCTTGGAAATAGAACATTTGGAAGACGTGGAACCTACCCCCAGATCTAGTTGTAATGCTAATAGTTCTCAACCAAGCAAGAAACCTAAACCAAGTGTTAAATTTCGGGAGGAATATAGAAAGGAATGGCCATGCATTATACCTGTGAAAGGAGTGAGCTTTGTACATTGTGTATCTTGTGGTTTAGATGTTAGCATTGCCAGTGGTGGGAAGGATGACATCAGAAAATACGTGAAAACTGCAAAGCATGCTGCTGCAGTTAAGGACAGTCTATCCAGTAGGAATATCAGTAGCTTCATGACCAAGGACAGATATTACTCTGTGATCAGGGCAGAGGTTTTATGGACACAATTTATTATTGAGGAAAACTTGCCTGTCTCGGGTTAGTGATCAGTTTGGGACTCTATTAAGAGAAATGTGCCCAGATTCGGAAATCGCTAAGAAATTTGCTTGTGGTCACACAAAAACAACTGCTATAGCATCAACAATTGCTAGGGGATGCACTGAGGATTTGGCAGCTAGAATGAGAAAATTCGCATTCAGTGTTGGCATCAATGGCACAACTAATTTGTTAACTGTGGGAGAAATCAAAGAGGATTCAACTGCTGTTAACATTAAGACTCTTTTAGTGAATGAATTAGATAAGTTCAGGATTCCTCTAAGCAATTGTCTTGCTTTTATTTCGGACAATGTAAAGGTTGGAAAAAAAGGTGGTGTCTTTATGCTTTTGAGAAAGGATAATCCAAACATGATTTCACTTGGTTGTGGTTGCCATTTAATCAACCTGGCTTCCAAAAAAGCTGTATCTGCTCTACCAATAAGTATTGATGAAATTTTCATCATTCCAAGAAGAGGCTAGGGCATTTCAAGGTCGTCCAGCTTTTATATAATGAGGAAACCAAACAAATTTTGAAACAGTGTCCAATGAGGTGGTTGTGCTTGCACTCTGCGGACATTACTAAAATCGACATTGAAGATGAGACAAGTCATATCCTCAACAAAAATTTATACATTGGTGAAATTGCTCAGGGTCTGTTGGACAATTTAAAATCAAAATTTCATTTCTCTGTGCAAAATGTAAAACAGTTTAACATTACAGGGCTTAAATACATGCAAGAGAAATTCCATCACATTCTTCACCATGCACAGTTCACAAATGTGCAGAAAAGACTGAATGTTTCCTTTCGGATGTTCGATTCTTTGTAAAGAAAGCTCCATCCCTGACCTGTTCTCTGGATCAGTTACATTCAGAATTTATTTTCTAGCAGAGTGCTGATCTTCCACCTGCACTCTCAAATGAGGAAAGATGTGATAAGCAGTGGAATATTCTGCTTAATTATATTGACCAGTCTCAGCCATTTTCAAATTTGGCTAGACTAGCTCTCAGTGTACTATCCATTCCACACAGCAATGCTGCCTCAGAAAGGATTTTCTCCATGGTCAGAAAAACTAAAGTTAGGTTAGATCATCAATGAATATCTCAACACTGAACTCACTTTGTGTGCAAATCATCAGCATTGCCCAAGTCTGCAGTCCTGTCTGAGGAATTTCTTGGGCAGTGTAAAGCGAGCCACCATGGACTCCTTACACTAATTTTTGATATTTTGATGTACATAGTGTATTATATATATATTTGAAGAGACATGAAAACATTGAACATTTAATATAACCCCTGTATGATATACAAGACTATTTCTTAAGACTACAAAGGCAGAAATACAAACAAAATAGAAGAAAAAACTTAAGGCGTGAACGAGAATCAAACCCATGACGACCTCTACTATGGCAACACCACCTTGCAGAGATAGCAGAGCTTGCTTATCCACTTCCCGCCAAATAACTCCTATATGATATAATATATATTTGGTAAGTCTATTTTTTTTTTTAAATGTATCTGCTTCTTTTTTGTTGCATTATGAAAGATGTATACTGTCCATTATTGCAAATGTGAATGGATCAACATGTCACGATTCAAAAATATTAATTTTCCCTATTTTGTCCCTGGGAAAGTTGGCAGGTCTGTGTTCGATTTGATACTGTTTTAATTGATGCAGTCATGTTGTTTTGATGTTCAAAGAATTAGTGTCATAATTGAAGAATCATTGATGAGGTTATCAATCATTTTTCAGGTGAAGCAGATTGTATCTCAAAACTGTGATGGTTTACATATACGCAGTGGATACCCAAGATATGCATTGTCAGAGGTTCATGGAAACATGTATATTGAGGTAAGAGATATATGTACAGGCCTATCACATCCATTCATTTCATAGATAAATCATCAACAGTATAGAATAATGCTGTAATAGGGTTTACATCTTTAATCCTTTCGTGTTTACATTAAGTGGTAGCCATCTTTTTCTATGTGTTCAACTTTTTCTCCTTCATAGCAACCTGGTCTGCTTACATTTGTCTGACTTCCTGCCAGCTGATCTTACATAGGTCTTCACCTTAGGCTAGTATACTTAAAAGATCATGTGAAGCTGCCCTCATCTCTCTCTTGTATTATGTTCCAAATTCAGTACAATAATGTCATTTATGTCACCAAAGAGAGCTAGCAAAATAAGAGGTGTGTGACTTGTCAGTCTCTGTCGGTTTGAACTGTGAGGGTCTGCATAGGCAGCTGTTGGTATCTATCGGTTCAAACTTTCAGCTGGGGTTGTGTGCATGTCAGTTTTTGTCAGTTTAAACGCTAAAGAGTTAAATGAAGGTTCAGAATTGTATTTTGGTTTATGATTATCATTCTTATCTTAAAGCAATATAAAATATTTGTAATTTGAAATTAAAACTGAAATTATGCTTTTGGTTTGTGATGTACTTTCATATTCAGGCTTGTCATGACGGATCCATTTGAGATGTCCAATATTTAATCTGCTTTCTTCTTTTTATCCCATTTGCCGTTTGTTTTTAAAGATGTTCAATTATTTTTTTCAGTGCTGCTACTCATGCAATCCACACAAGGAGTACATCAGACTCTTTGATGTAACTGAGAAGACTGGTGTGAGAAGACACACGACTGGCCGAAGATGTCGAACCTGTGGAAGTCTCTTGACCGACACCATTGTTCACTTTGGAGAGAAAGGCAAAATTAAATCTCCATATCGATGGAAGGAAGCTGTCAGAGCTGCTAAGAATGCTGATCTCATTTTATGCTTAGGATCAAGCCTGAAGGTGAGTTTCATATTAACTCTTATAATTTGTAAATATTTACAGTGGTAATATTTGTAAATTTCAGATATAATAAGAAGAATTCTCTTGAATGTAGAAATTTCATTCAATACACTTTGATGTGGTACTCTTGGTGAATACCACTCTGACTACCATCGATACTTTGGTGTGAGAAATATACTGAAATGATTTCATTGGTCTTATTTCATCAGTCACGGCTCTATCAATGCCCTTTCCATTTTGTAAAACAATAGATTTATGAAAGAAAGTCAGAACTTCTTTTGCTTTTCATTTCTTTTTCGTTTTGATAAAAAGAGTATTTGAAACACATATATGTATGTTGAGAGAGAGAGAAAAGGGCCGTTTTGCATAACTCTTTTGTTTTTCGCTTGATTTCAAGATTTTAAGACGCTACACCTGTCTATGGGCCATGGATAGAAAACCACATCAGAGACCCAAGCTAGTAATAGTAAACCTGCAATGGACTCCAAAGGATGATCTTGCCACCCTTAAGATAAATGGTATTTTTCTTTGTTGGCTATTTAAATTGGCTAGCACCTTTCCCTGTATAGCTTTCTATTTTGTTGTTTGTTTTCGTTTTTCTCAGTTGGAAGTATTTTCTTTATTTCCAGGATCCTCAAATAGGTTTTTTATTTATCCATTTTGCTTTAAGAGACCTTTTGTTTTTGTTTTATCAATAAAGATTGTAATAAATAGCGCATATTAAAAAATCCAAATACTTCAATAAAGAAATAAGCTATATTCAATAATAATGCACTTTTTAATGCAATTTTAGTGAAGGCAATCTGGTTTTCATTTTATTTCTTTTATTATAAAGAAGCAATGATTTTGATATTTATTTATTCTCTTCTAGCGTAAACATACTAAGCTGAATATATTTTTGTATTCTAATTATACTGTTTTGTTGTTATTTATACCTTCATTTTTTAATGTTCGATATCTATTGTTTCATGTCCTTTTTATTCCCGTAAGGGGAAAGGTGACCTTTTTTAATAAAAATTTTTGGGTCAAATTAGTGTGAAAGGATATACCACAATGATGTCTGAGGCAAAATTTTCCTTTTTTTAATAGCTCTGTTGCCATGGTAATGCTAAAAACACCCGCCATCTTGGATTTTTTTGCAAACTTCAGGTCCATATTTCACGATCACTATGGGTTCAATTTGTTTGTAATTTGTACAGGATGTTTACACTGACGTCCTCAATTTTGTCACGCCACTTTTAGGCACACAAAAAAACCAATAGAACAAATTTTATGAATTTTTTTTCATTTTATAATGTCAACATATAGCGAAAATACGCATTTTTCATACCAAATAAATCCTAAAAAAAAGTTTCATACAAAACAAAAAACGCCGTTGACGAACTGAAGACATAAGATTATGAAGTTTGAATGAAATGTGATGACTTGTGTCTGAGATAATTGGACCAAAGTAATAAAAAACGGTTTTGACAAGAAAGCAGAAGTAGCAGGAAAAAGTGAAATTTCTTACCAAAAATGGCCTTCTAAACAATCCTAGCGCCACAGGACGTTCTTTCGAGTCTTATTTTCTTGCTTCTCTCATCTTCGCCTTGCATTCTTTCACATTTTCGTTCATGACATAGTCACTATGTTGGAGTCTTTTTTTTGTTATCGTTGCTTGGCAAGGCGATGAATATGAATTTTCATCTCGCGTGAGGAGGGACTCATAATGCCTTCAACGGACAGTATTACATCAAAGCTCTATTGACCGACAGTAGTGTCAACTGCCAATCGATATGCGTGAAGGGTCGGGTAAAGGAGATGAACAGGAGGTAGCAGGGACTTTGACATCAAAGGCCAGTGGTCCAGCAGTGCAGACTGTTACATTACAACTACTACTACTAGTGGTTGGTGAATGTGAAAGGCTGGGTACAGAGGATGACCAAGAGGTGGAGGAAAGGTTGACGAATTCGACAGGCGGAGTGGAATGGTGGTGGTTGTCAATGTTGTGCGAGCACCACTACTATTATTACTACTAGATGAAAGAAAGGATGCGACAAGCACATTGTCATCAGGTCATGTATTTCCTCACGCACCTCTGCAAGTTGTTTACAACAAGATTTTGGAATGACGGGGTTCATGTTTTGGCATGATGAAGATGGAGATCTTACACACTTTTCTTGTAAACAATCATAAAAATAGTCACAAAATGAAACGTGCTGTCTTTGAATAAAGAAAACACTGCATACAAAAACCAATATCTAGTTTTGACACCGTGATAACAACTATAGATGACAATAATAGTAGTAACAGTATTCAAATAAATCACAACTGCCATCACATGCTCATATGTAAACAAGAGTATTATTAGTATCGGGAATGCAAAAATATACCCAAGATGTGGAAAACAACACACGGCACTGTAGAAACTGGTGGGGGGGGGGGTGCAGCGGAAGCCTAGAATTGAACAATTCGGCCGTCACCGTGAGTCTTCATGGAGAGAGAGTAAAATCCAAACGTAGCTATGACCATATAAGGGAGGTGAACCCATGAGCACACCAGTTGACATCAAGTAATGGAAAGATTATTATAAAAATAATGGAGTTTGATTGATGTAACGGGTCACTGTATGATAGGGGATAATGCAAGCTTTCCAAAGGGCATGGGCAGATCCATTTTATTGCAGGAGTGACTGAGTTATTTAGGCCTCAATGAAAGGCTATTTGTGTGTTATTATAAAAGATTTTCTCAAAAAGCGGTGGTTTAGGTCACTTTCAAATGCCGTTTTTGATAACAAAAAGGTAAATTTATCATAAATGACTTGTACTGAAGGGAAGCAGATGAGTTAAACTGAAAGAAAATGCCATTACCCCAATTTTGATACTTTGACCCAAAATCACCCATTGCAGGTGCCGCCTGTCCCCTTAAAAAGGGGAAAAAAGAATTATACTTTTTATTATATAAAGTTTCATGCCTGACCCTTTTTTTATCCTATCTATTTATAAAAAAAATAATTCTTTAGTATCTGCCTGTCTATCTCCTGCCTGTCTGACTCTGCCTGTCTGACTCACACACACACACTCTTCTCTCTCTCTCTCTCTCTCTCTCTCTCTCTCTCTCTCTCTCTCTCTCTCTCTCTCTCTCCTCCCTCCTCTCTCTGTCTGTCTCCTCTCTCTCTCTCCCTCCCTCCCTCTCTCTCTGTCTCTCTCTCTCTCTCTCTCTCTCTCTCTCTCTCTCTCTCTCTCTCTCTCTCTCTCTCTTTCTCTCCTCTCTCTCTCTCTCTGTCTCTCTCTCTGTCTCTCTCTCTCTCCTCTCTCTCTCTCTCTTTCTCTCTCTCTTTCTCTCTCTCCCTCTCTCTCTCTCTCTCTCTCTCTTACTCTCTCACACTCACACTTACAAGGGAACAATGACCTGATTTAAGCACATAATGCTTTCTATTTTTCCCTCTATTGCCCTTTATCTCTTTCCATCTATCGTTGTTGAGGCCTTTTTTTTTTATAATAGCAGTGTCATCATTTTATTGTCCTCAGGCCTGTGACTATGTCATGAAAAGAGAAGTTATGAAAGAACTGGAGTATGCAGTACCAGAATATACGAGGTTTGTTCTACTTATTCATATTTTGAATCAACTCTTCTGACCTTTCTTTTCAGAGCTTTTTCTGATTGAATGCAGTGATAGAATTGATCTGAAGGAAGGCTCTTTGTTTTTAATTATTTTTGTTCTACTTTTTCATATTTTGAATCAACTTTGAAGAGCTTTTGAATTTTTGTTTTTAATTATTTTACCTCTACTTCTTTTCTATTTTGAATCAACTGACCTTTCTTTCAGAGCTTTTTCTGATTGAATGCAGTGATAGAATTGATCTGGAAGGAAGGCTCTTTGTTTTTAATTATTTTTGTTGATACCCATCCTTAGTGGAACAAAAATCAGATTTTTTTTCTGCAGTCTTACATAACAGTGGTAATCAGCCATTATTTTATTTTGGTGGGTCATGAAGGATGACATTTTCTCATTGTAGATGGAAGAACAATTTGTGATTTTAGATTTACAATGTCAATGTCGTTTTATATTCAAAGGATAGATTTGTCAAATAGAGTTGTGTTTGGTTTTATGATTGAGATATAAACGCTACTATGTAGCCATATAAATGCTATTGTTAGACAGCAATCATCATCACACTCTGTTTGCATGAAAAATTACAAGTAAGGAAGAGGGAAAATTCTATTGAGTAATATAGTTTTCTGCTCTTTTTTCTTGTTTTTTTTTTTAATTTTTGTTTTCCCTCTTCTTTGTCTTTAAAAAAAAGTTTTATAAGGCATCTTTCTGAAACTACAGCCCTACTTTGATATATATTATATCTTCTCATCTTTCAGAGAAACTGACCCTATTTTCAAATTGTGCACACCGCTTAGAGCAAGCGAGCTGAAAACAACAAGCAAGAAAATTCTTATTCCTCCTTTCCTTCCCGCTAAAACACCAAGCAAAAACGTCCAAAAAATCCAGACAGAAAAAATCACGAGCACGCCGCAGTGCTGATGACGTTAAACCTGAAAGTGTGTCACTGTATCATCAAAATCTGAGATTAAGGAAGAATCAGTGAGTGTTGAAGACAAAAGGAAAGCCTCCAGAGACGGACACTCCTTTTTCCCAAGTTTAAAAATCTGAAATAAAGGCCGATTGGGATACTCCCATTCTTGCTCTAGACTCTTTCAGACCAAACACCAAATATACAACAGGCTAAAAGGAACTAGACCAAGGAGGCGATCATGATTCTGATATATGTACAAGCTCTAAAGAGATTGATTCTCTCAACAAAGAAACCAGTCACATCAAATCAGAGCCTAAATCTGAGAATTGTGTTAATAAAAATAGCACCACTGAAAATAGCACCACTAAATCTGAACCATATACTGATACGGGTTCAAAAGACAAAAATAAAAATCCTCTTGAGGGTCTTCCACTTGAGAGCTATGAGGTGATTGATGTTGTTCTTGTTGAGCAAAGTCTGCAAGACCCTACTGACATCTATCAAGTGAATTTAGATGGCATTAAGCCCTTCTTTGCCTCCTGCCTGTCATGTTCAGTTGGCAGGAGAAACCTGGAAAGATTGTGAAACTGATAATGGCATAAGTTCAGAGTTCAAGTTGTCACATCTCGAGGATAAAGCTTTTCAGTCTGCAGAATACATGAGTGAAAGTTTAGAATTTACACAACCTATTCCAGGCACCGTGGTTATTGATCTAGAAGTTGTTGATGAATTAGTCGATAACTTCTCAACTGGCAAGACCAAGTTAGCACAGGTTGGAATGTCTCTCAATAATGTTCTGCTTATTAATCTTGACTCCAAACAAGTCAATGATGCAACTTGCTTAACTGAAGAGACTCTCACTCAAACTAGTTTAAGTACAGATACTTCTTATAGCCTGCTTGGAAAGGCAAGTGGTAAAGATTTGCAAGAATCCACAATGTTTCCTACACAAATGCAACAACCAAGCCATCTTACTCCTGTTGTCCTTGATTCCATGCATCTGTCTCAGGAGCACAAAGTCAGTAATACGTTATTTGGATCAAGTGCCTCGCTGTCATCAGTACCGTCTCCGTGCTCTATTCCCAAGATGTCGCCTGAACGTCAATATGCTCAGTCTATTGCCTCAGTAGCAACAGTGTCTGTCACTTTGGATTCTGGCAAAAATTTGATGTCACCTCACATTCAAAATAAGCCATTTGCTTTGTCCTCCCAACAACCAAAGCCAATGTTACCTTTTAAACAAGAAAGCTTCCACTATAATTCAGAGCTTCCAGTTCCTTTGCATGAAATCTCTTCCAGTAAACATCAGCTTCAAAACTGTATTTTCATTGACAGCATCAGTTGCAGAAATGTCTAGCTCCTGTGCAACACCATCCAAAGTATCTCAGCAATGTGCAAATTGGTTCAAAATCACTTCCTTGTTGCAATGCGCCTCTAATGTCTACTTTTTCTGCTTGCCAAAGTGACAAATTTGTTGAAACAAAGCGCAGAGATCATGAAAATTTGCTACAGCTTTTGAGTAAGCCTGTTTCCGTTCAAAGTCAAACACGTGATTCTTCATACATTGGGTTTACTGCAAAGAAACTAATCTCAAGTATGGGTATTTTAGATGACAAAACAGATAGTTTTTCAGACTCAGATCATGCTTACTCACAGAAAGCAAAGGAAAAGGCACAGGCTCATCAAAAGAATAGTCTCGTGACAAATTTGCCCTTAGATATGAAATATTCTAAGCAAGTCAGAAAACTGACAAATCTTGAGGTCAAGGTAACTTCTGAATCTCAGAAGGTCAATACGTTATCTTCTTCAGTTTCACAATTTACGCCTTTGTATGGACCCTATGGAAAAAACATTCAGCATCAAAACATGACGCTAATGGTATAATCAAGACTTCCACACCTGCAATCAGCACAGGAACATAGCAATTTGTCTGCCACTATGGACAAATTGATGAACCTTATGTCCTGGCTCTAGCAGTGATTCAACCGACAAAGTTGATTCCGTGCCGCTTTGTGTACTCAACATGGATGACATATTCAAACTCAAAACTAAGGACAGCCCCTGACTATTTTCAACCCTACGGGCACAGGTGCACATGATATTTCACAAAGAGACTTTTTCACAACAAAAAACTGTACACCATAACTCCTTACAAGAAACCATTCACATTTCAAGTCAACACAAAATATCAAACCATAGATCCATAAGTCCTGTTCAAGCTGTCTCACTTGTCACATCTCTATCTTCACCTCAGGCCGCATTAGAACGTGGGAAAATACTAGTAAATCTAGGCACAAACATCTCAACAGAATTAACCAATCTGTAAATTTTGAGAAAGAAGTGCAGTTTTGCCCAATGTCAATGGTGTTGCCATGATGGACAATTTGTTCAATGTCAGTGATTGTTGTGGTAAATTGAACGCCATTGACAACTATCTGAATAAAAACAAAGGACACCTCCAGCATTGTCGGTAGTGATATTTAGAACAAGATGCTCATCATTCCCCTGTAAAGATCCCTCACAAAGTCACCTATAGGAACTCTTAATAACAATGCCAAGTCAATGTAAGAGGCACAGCACTTCTTCCGATTCTCATCCTTTGAAGCCAGTGCCAGTATCACAGTCTAGTCCAGTCCAGAATACGAAAAATAACAACAAAAGCTGCAAGCCACAGAAACGAACTCCGGGAGTAGTAGGGAGACCACGGAAATACATCGAGCACAAAAGATAGCGTCCAATCAACGCCAGGCTGGTTTGGGAAGGACTTGCCATTAAGATCAAACGTAAGAGGATTTGAAGTTAGAATAAAAGGCTTTTGAGATTTTGCTTACTTGTGCTTGAAATTATGGGGAAAAGGGTTTGCTTTCTGTGAAATAACTGGACAAAATACCATTACTTGGCTTCAAATTGAAACATGTATTTTAATGTTGAAGATAATCAACCACCAACTTAAGCTAAGACACTGATTTTTTTAAAAGTCTCCTTGACCTTATATCTCACTGGTGCTGTTAATATATTTACTGATTTATTTGATAGAATTTGAGAAACCAGTAAAGCCCCATGTGTAGGCAAAATATTATCATAGTCATCTTTTCTTTTTAAAGATGTGAAAAGAAAGGAAGAAATGGGAAATGAATCATGAAGTGAAAGGCTAAACGCTGTATTACATTTTTAGTGGCTTCCAATGTTACCGAAAACCAGAGCAGTCAAGTGGTTCTTAACCTTGTTGGAGGTAGCTGGCCGCAAATTTCATATGTACACTCACTGAACCCTTCGAATTGGAAAAATAATGGGAACACACATACAGGTGGAGCCATGGGACTGACGTGATCAAACCCTTGGGTTCAGTCAACTCACGTTAAGAACTACTGAACCAAAGAATATTACGGGAGAGGGGGAGCTTTTGAGCCAGATGATTTTACATAGCAAATATTTTGGTTGATTTATATTTTATTTGTCAAGGAGTATGCAAATTGTAAATGGCACATTAGATGAATGTAATATATATCTATCTATCTGATGGTAGCCGCTTTTGGCTAAGTTTATAATTGCTTTATTCAATGGTCTATAAACTAGAAATACTAATAATACTAATAATTTATCTAATTAAATTGAGTTTTCTAGCAGGTTCAAACTAAATGTTGGTTCCCCTCCTTTCCATCCCCCCCATGACACACATACACCCACTCCTCCATGCCTTTCAAAAAATAAAATTCATGAATTTCTAAACTGCAAGCTATATATATATATTCTTAAGACCAAGTAGATTATTTAAGAGCTAAAATTTCAAGGAGATTATTGGAAATGTATGTGTTTCAAATTGAAAATTATCTTTCATGCAATTGTCACATGCTTTATTTTGTGTGGATTTCTTGTTTGCAGTGAGCTCATCAGGTTTTTGAAAAGTTATATAATCTTTAGCTCTCCCCTTTTTATGCCATTTTAAAAAGGAATCCTATCGAACGGCAAACGTCTTGCTTGCCTACAAATCAATGTTCAGAGCTTGTTGATTTGGTGTTATACCTATGAGAACAATTATCTATGCCTCAATTTTACCACTACCTCATAACTAACAGATTCAATAGGTTTTAATAATTCATGATCCTCTTATATCATGCATGCAAGATATCAGGTTTAGTTCTTCCAACAACATTTATTTTTCCTTATGGAAACTTTTTTTTAAATGTAAATAATACATAATGGATTGTTAAAGCATCTTACTTTGAGTTTTTGCACAGCAAATGTTGCTTCTTGTCCTATTTCTATCCTCATCATACGACTTCTTTTGTGGTATCAAATACCAAAGGAAGTGAAGTGTTACTTTTTGAGTTCATACAAGAATATTTGTTTTTTGCAAAGAACTGTTTTTTTTCTTGAAACTGTTGATAATTTATTGATGATGCTTTGATAGATATTTTATATAGTAGGCATAGTTTGAATCCCAGGAGTATTTACGATCGACAGGACAGTTATGGCAGGTAATGTACATTCAATAGTTATAACAAGAAAAAGACTTACAATACAAGCTCTAAACCAATAGGTGTCTAGGCCATGTGTGACCTTATTGCATAGATCACTTGTTGAGTCAATTGTTTAGGTCATTTGATTTTTCATTCATCTGAATCAGGAGCTGTTGTCCAGTTTTTAATGTTTCATTTCCATTAACGTTGATTGTAAAGAGTTTTAATTCTTGCAAACTGTTAGAGGATATCAATTTCTTTCAAAAGATCTAATCGTGGTGACTTGCTTTTTCTCTTGATCTAGTTTAAAAAATCACTCAGTGTAACAGTTTTTATAGTATATTTCCTTTGTATCATGATCAGTCGAGGCTGTGACTGGGTGCTAGGACTAAGACTGTTAAGCTTGAAACAAAGAATTAATGCGTCTTTCTGTAATGATTTCTATGAATAACCCGCAGGTCGGGTCTCACAGTTATCCTTCTGCGCTATGTCTAAATCTCCAGGGAAAGGTGGAAGTGTGTACAGGAGTAAGGGTTGAAATGCTTGTCCATGGTCATGAGCGGTCAAGTGATTATACACACAGTATGATTTGCCTTGTAATTGCAGTATGTTTTTAAAACAAATAATACTCATTAACATGAAATTTAATTATTTTTCTTGCCATTTTATGTCTTGTCAGAGTTAGAAAATAAATTAAAGTGTTGTTATTGTATGATTGGCTGTCATGGTATGCATCAGGGTTCTCTTATTATGTATTCTGCACATGTTTTTTTGTTTTGTTTTACGGGAAAACTAATGAAACATATTGTAATAAATGACAGGAAGTAACATCTCCAACAAATGAGTAGACATGTGATGTTTTGGGGGAAATTATCATATCAGTGTTGATGCCCTTGCAGATCTCAAGTCAAAGGGCTATCATGCCAAACGCGATGTCCTTTCTGAGTGGCGTATCACTGAAAAGAACTTGTGAAATAAATCACAGAGATTGGCGTGCTTCATGGCAGATTTTGACATAAAAGCGTTATTTAGCTTTTTTCTTTTTAATTCTTTTAACATCTTTTTACACTTTAGTAGATTTATGAGGGGAATGATACAAATTTCAAATTAGATTTATTTTTCATTTATGAGTCTACCTTGTTCCTAGATACCCCTAGAAACGTTAGACAGTGATTGATGCTAATTTTAAAATGTTGAAAGTGACTGTGTTGGAGTGCTTAAAACCATATAAATTGTGTACAGTATTGTGCCAGTGCAATTATGTGTTTGATGTTTACAGTTGCGACTTCATCTGAATTTGCTCAATGTGTTTATTAATAAATATTAACAAAATCTATTGACAAAGCCTGATGTTCAACTTATAAAAGCTCAAATGATCTCAATTTCTTGCCCGTCAAAAACAATGAAAAAGTATCCTTCTCAGGAAGTGTATAATATTTGCTATTAAGAATGACTGGAAGAAATGTATATATATATTTCTTTGGTGGCATGTTCTTTTACTTTAGAGCAAACAATGCAATAACTGTTTTTGTTTTGTTTCTATGTTATATGTCTTTCGTCCATGTAAACTCAACACAGGAAAGTTAGATTTATCTTTGGAGAACAAGTTACTTTCTCCTCTTTAGGTCTTGTGTTATTTTTGTGTGACTGCCCATGATTGTTGTCTATTTTCCATATATTTCACTTTTTGTACTTGACACAATTGGGCATGTTAATAATTTACACGTTTTTAGATTATACATCATTTTGATTAAATTTGCAGAAGAATTTCAATTTGCTTTTATTTGTTATTTGTGCCCGTGTCCATCTCAGCAATCAGCAATTTTTCACCATTAATGTCAGCCGTCCCCAAATTTGGGATAGTTCAGTCAATGCCATGAACATTGACTTCTTTTATTTGCTTTTGTCTCTGGTCAAATACATATTGCTTATAATAAAAAGTTGCTCTGTTATCATTTTCCTCTCCACCTTTAAGCATTGGCTATATAAGTGATTAAGCATGGCACATATTGTTGTGTGCACATTGATTTTCAGAATGTAGTGTTTTTTTCTTTATTTGTTTTTTATATATGGTTGGAATCTTAAGATGATTCTTTTTGTGTCACATTTATTCTTAGAGGTCGTTTAGTGGATTTAGGTATAGCTAGCCTGCCGTGTTGTTGAATTTAATTGGATTGAAGCTGTTCTTCCTTTGTTCTGTATAGATTCATTTGAAAAATCTTCAAGTCTGAATGATCTACTTTTTAGTATCAGTTCTAACACCTAGCTATTGTGGACAAGAAACCTCTTGAAAGTTGCCGGGCATGCTCGTGTGCATACCTATTTATTTATGGTGGACAATACAATCTTTAGCTGAAAATCACTCATTTGCCGAATTTGCTGTTTCTTTAGCTCTGCTGGATAAATCTTCTTAGGAATGGATCACCCATGGTAATGCTAATTGGCTTTGTAGTAAATTGTGGTCTTAAAGAAAAATACGTTTTCTCACTTGCTGTCAGTGCCACAACACGGGATGGATGGGGGGAGGGGAGGGGGGAGTTAGTTACACACCCGCAGAAAAGGAGACAAAATATTGATAAAATGAATATCTTGGTATTCTCTTGTCCCATGATCAGACATGATTTATCACTTTAAAAGTACATCTGTCTTGTTACAGCCTTATATATATATATATATATATATATATATATATATATATATATATATATATATATATATATATATATAATATATATGTATTTATTTCAGCAGGGATATGATTTTAAAAATACTAGTGGTCTTCAATTTATTTCAGGTACTAAAGAATCTTGATAGAATCTTTGTTAAACTTTATTTTATCAAGCTATCAAAGAGGCTTTTATTACTTTGAGCCCTCAATGAAATTTAAATAAGAAAGAAAAAGGTTAAACCAACCTACTTAATATGACATTATTTGATCACTGCAGAATATGAGAAGTGCCTAGGGAAAAAGAACCGACTTGATATAAATTGCCACTGTTTGTTGATTGTTTTTTGTTATATAAGTTCTATCAATCATCATCCTTCATTCTTCTTCAGGGTGTCTCAACTTTACACTGTGTACCTCTAGTTCTTTTCATCTTTTGCTTTATTTGAAATAGTTTCTCCTTATTTTCGTCTCCAGTTTCACAGCATGTTTTGGGTAGATAAGTGGTATTATCTTCATTTGAAGATTGGGGAAGTTTGAATTCTTTTAGTTGTTTTAAAGAAATCTTAAATCTCTAAGCTTTAACAGGAAAGGCAGCGATGTGTACATAGTTTGTGGTTTATTTTCCTATCGTTAATTTAATTTTCTTTGCAATGCTTCAAGATAAATGCTTTTATTTTTATCTCTATTTGTAAAGTGTATAAACAGCATTAGAATACATAATATTATTTCTTTCATAATGAGGAATTTGAATTTGACATAATGCTCAATATGACAAACCATCCAAACCATGGTTCAGTTTTTATTTAAAAGTCCTAGAAGTTCTCATGAAAATTGAAGTAGTATTGTAAAGAATGATAATCTGTTTACACAATGTATTAAATGTGTTAAATGCAGCAACAATTGGAAGGCCAGAAATACTATGGTACCTGATTTATGTGACAGTGCAACGCAACTAGGATGTTCCCTTTTGCAAACATGCTCTCTCTTTGGGTGAATGTTTGTTTATATATTAATTTATATCTCCATGGACATGTTACAGCCTAATGGATAGTGTAGTTGTCTTGTAATTATGAGTACTTTGGTTCAGGAACTGTCATGGCTTGAGCGACTTTTGTTCTCTCTCATAGGTTATTTGTAGCTGTACATTGTCACATGACTCAGGTGTGTATGTGGAACTGCTGATTCACAGAGCAGGATATTTTTAATTATTTTACTATGCACCTCACAATAGCTCTGAAATACATATTTACTACCCATGAGTTGAAAAAAGATTCTATATGTAATGGCTTGCCTATTTTCTGGACTATCAATAAGCATGATCTGAGTATTTTAATAATTTTTTCTTCTTACATTTGAAATAGTAACGATTTTCACTTTCCAGCTCATGTGACATTTTTGACACATGTCCCAATACATACATTCTTATTTATTGAATGAACAAAACATCATAAAAAACAAAATGTTTTGTTTTAAAAAGCAGCTAGAAATTTTCATGTCTTTTCAATTGTTAAACCCCTGAAAGATATACTAAATCTCTTGAAGAAAGATTTGTTTATTTACTATTATAAAACTTTTTGTACCAAATGTTGAAATACAAAACAAATTAGAAGATAGATGAAAGATTTAAAGTTATTATAACTGAAAGATATGATCTGTAACCGCTTGAAATGTATCCCCTTGGATGTTTATATTTTATAAAAGTTGCTCTGCTTCATTATTTATGATTGCCATCTTAAATTATATTTCTTCTCTTGTTTGATCATGTTAACCATGACAGTCAATGACTCCACAGATTATAATTTATTGCATTGAAAGATTTAGAGCTAAGAGGAAAATGATTTGTTTTAATCATGAAGTATTATATATTTATGTATCATAATGTAATTAAAAAGCAAATCTCTAAAATATCTTTGTTCTCTCAGTTTTTACACATGGCTCTTAGTAACTCTATTGTATTATCTTTTCTGTGATATGCATACTTATTACTGACAATTACTGTACTTGTGTTTTGTTTTCGTTCTTATTTTTGTTGATTTTATTTTTCTTTATATGCAGTTTAAACAAAACTTTTAATTTTAGGTTAAAATTAAAATCACAAATCATGAAAAGGAGTTTTACCTCAAAAAATATAGTATTTATATTCTTATAAGACATAATTGGATGCTACATGCTACAAAATTGTCAGTTCCTAGTCCTAATTTTAATTTTTCTCAGGTTGAGAGAAAAGACAAAACATGTTTTTTTCAAGTCGACATGTTCAAGTCTATTCACCACAGGAAAAATTATGTAGATATATGATATTCCTAGTGTTATTGACTATGACCAATCCACCCTTATTATACTCAGTACTTGTTCTAATAGTTTGTACACATGTAGAATTTATAGAGATCTACTTTAAAAGTTGGGTCATTGTTACACAATTTGACCTTACTTCCATTATTATAGTATGATACAGAGTACATGTGGTAATGGTAGCTCAGTTAGGCTGCTGGATATGAGATTGCAAGTTACTGTGCTGGAATCCTGTTGTCAACACTAGGCCCAATGTGGTGGTCCTTTGGAAAGACATTTAACACACATCTCTCTTCTCAACCCAGGAGTCATTGGGTGCTGGTATCAGCTGGAGAATTTCACTGGAGCATAAAACCTGCAACAGACTACAGTCAACCCCTGCTTAATCCGGAATTTGTTTTTTATTAAATTCCCAGTTAATCAAATAAAAAAAAACACATTTTTTTGTACACATTTGAAGCAGTTAATCCAAATCTTGACCCGCTTAATCCAAATATTTTCTCATGGAGACAAAAATCAAAGATTTGATTGACTTAAATCCTTTCATGAATGAAAACGAAATTTCACAATAATACTACCCAAACGCCCCTGGTTAATTTTAATTAAGGTAAACAAATAATTACCACACCAGTCAACACTAGTGCTATACATGTAACACCATTCACATGCTAGACACAGTCGGTCGGTGAGAGCTGGACTGGTCACCTGTTGTGTCTTTTGTTTTTAACATCTTTCAGTCTAGCAATATAAATCTTAGAGATGTAAAAAGCTCAACATTTATTTAATTTTTTGTTTTGTTTTTGTCTCATCTATTTCTAGTAACTAACTACAGCTTTGATTACCAGGTATAAAGTTGTCTCTTTCACATTGCAAATATGAAATTAGAAAGCATGTAACAAATACAAATTTAGGGCTTAGGTAAAACATATTACAAATTGATTGATCAGTACATGAAGTCACTCACCAATGAACTCTGACCAATGAATGTAAAAACACACTGAAGACAGCATGAACAAAAATTGACAAACGGAAGTTTGCATGATAGAAAAACTAAAGAGAGATGGATTGAAAGTTTATCCCCACACAAGTGTAGATTCACTGACTACATAATTATCCCCAGCAGGCCATTTCATTCAAAGTCCTTCTCGACTCCCTGGGGAGCATACAGTACACAAGCCTGTTAGGTTTTTTGAACTTACACTCTTTCTCTACCTATAGCAATAAAATCTCAATTAATTACGGAGGCCTTCTCATCATATGTTTCCTAGTCAATATGCTTCAACAACGTTGAGTTACAGTATTAATGCAGTTATTGCTTTGTCTCTCTCTCACTCTTTGCCATTGGCAGATACATTTTGCTGGGAAAGATATAGAAATGATTTCTTGATTATTCTGGTTTAAAATGAGGGGTTCCAGAAATGTATGTATGTATGCATGCGTGCGTGTGCATACATGCATATATTATGTACGTATGTATGTATATAAGAAAGTCTTCTCTTTTCATTACTTCCCGAGGAAGATAATGAATCTATAAGAAAAAAGAAGATACCAGTAGTTGACTGTAATTTGACTTCATTAAAAGAAATTTGTATACTGCTATTTCTTTGAAAATTTCTATTTGTTTAACTTTTATTTCAAAATCAAAGTTACAACAATATCTAGTCATTCAATAAAAAAAATTGGTTGTACATTTTTTAAGAATACAGTAAGAAAACACCAATGAATACTTTAAATACCATTGATGTCTGTAAATAAAATATTACATACAAAAGAAGGATATGAAATGTACAAAATATACACACTACAATCATCACTGCGCACCCTCTCCCTTCTCCTCGCCCCCTTTTTTTAAACAATAAAGAAAAAGAGAAAACTGAACTAAAAAACAAATGAACAAAAAGTGACAGCAATTTAAAATCAAGTTTTAGATTTTTAAATATGACTAAACAACATATAAGTACTTATTAATCAGTAGCTGTCTTCATTTTTCAAATGTACTTAGATTTTCTGATAGGAAATTCCTTCTTTTTTTGCTGTTGATACATGTAGTAAAAATGATAAAAGGCAAATATGACATGATCTGTGATTGGTAAAAATCAACACATGAGTGGTGATAAACTAAGAAAAGGAAAGAAAGAAAAGCCAATGGAAAACGCCAAAAATGTTATAAAGGGTTTATAAATATAGTAATATTCAGCATAGGAAGCTTCTGTAATAGAGCTTACAGCCGATTGAATTTCTGATGCACTTGTGATAATTTTCACAAAACCTATGTTTTAATCATAAAGTTGTAAATTCGAGTGACAGTGTTTGAGAAATAGAGGTAACAGAATACACAATTGTTAATGGAATTACAGCAATGAATAGTTGAAAGTCATGAATTTGTTTCATTTGAATCTACCTCATCCAAATTTAGTGGTGACATTGAGACAACAGAATAAACAGTTGTAATAGAATTACAGCAATGAATAATAACACAGGAGTAAAGGAACCAGAAAAGACGGGTACAAAAAAGTAAAGGAAAAAACAAAAAGGAATGAAGAAGAAAATCTAGGAAGAAGGAATTATAATTATAGCAAAGGATAAAGAGAATGGGATTAAAAAAGAAAGAAACAAAGTATATGGGAAAGTAATAAAAACAAGAATTCAAGATGAAGAATAATCTAATAACATTACAGCAAAATTATCAAAATAGATACGGAAAGAAAATATATAATTATTTGTCAATGAATAACAAATATGAATGTTTGATTAAGGTACCAATTGCATAATGAAAAATGAAAAATGAAATCATCTACTGTATTTATTATTCTTAGCATGAGATCGCTTAAAAGATTAAAAAATAGAAGAATAAAGTTGCACTTGGGAATTAAAAAATAATAATCATGCATCATTAGTATACAGCTATCTGTCAAAACTGCATTTAATGCACATTAATGTTGATAGTTGTCATGAAAAGATAAGTTATTGATGGAAAGTAGATAATGTCATAAAAAATCAATTTGGCAGGTGGTGCAAAAGGGGATTGGAAGGGGGAGGGAGCAGCATCTGGATATTAAAGTAAAAGCCTTATTATATACACTGTAACAGAAAAATAGCTTCAATATTTTGCAAAATAATTTATTGGTACATTATTGTAAATAATATAAAGACAAAATAGTGTCCTTTGAATTTTCCTCAGTGAACTAAGTGAGAACAGTATAAAAGAATTGTTTGAAAACTTTTTTGTAGTAAATGGAAATGATTTAAAAAAAATAAAGAATAAGCTACACATTTCCTCATCCCTGAACTCTTTTTTAAGAAGGAAGGAAAGAAACTAAAAGAGAGAACAATATAAAAACAATCTTTATTTCTTGTTCTAAACTTTGTATAAAGGGCAAAATCAAACTTTGAGTTTGAATATTTCAGTTATAAAATTTTAGCTTGGATTTAAAACAATCTGAGAATATAACAAAACCCTGGGGTTTCATCCAAATAAAACATGTAGGCTAGATATCCAATATAAGAAAATACATTTTTGACTCGAATAAGAAAAATCAAAATCTGACGCGTCTTGGAATACAATGAAGAGAAGTCTTTATAAATTATAAACGAGTTTTGGTGACATCGTTTTCATCTTTAGAATATGCCATGTTGTCCTTGCCTTTTACATTCACCAGATCATAGCTTGACACTCCATTGCTACTGGAACTGGGCTGTTTAGATACAGTTGGTTTGTCATCTACAGCACCATTGCTGTTAGTTTCATATTTCTGTTTGGATAGAAATAGATAAAAACAAAGAAATTCAGAAGGAGCTTTTCTCTCTCCTATAAACAAAACACAAACACACACATACACAGATACACACACACAAAAATTTCAATTCCGGTTAGTTTCTGAATCAAATGGCTCTATCATTAGATCATGAGTAATTTTAGTCAAGTTCATTTTGAGAGGAGACATCATCTCACAATGTGGTTGTAATAAGTACTGTTAGGAGCAAGAAATAATTGTGTATTACTGTGTATATCAATTTGATCACATTCCTACTGATCTTTACACAGTATTTACCACATGATTTAGGAATGAGAAAAGCATTGCTTGGTAAAGTCAGTGTGTGATGACTCTGCTATGCGTGTAATAGGAAGAGGAGATTTAAAGTTGGTGCAGGTGTGCATGAATGGGTGGAAATTGAAGTGAATGGACATAAAAATCTCTGTTCATGTCTGTGTTTCACGATGCATATCTAAATAAGTACAATACTCATAAAATCATATTATTAATTTGTTACAACTCTACTTACCCCTTCATGAATAATTCCAAATCTGAATGGTTTCTTTATTTTTTCTGGCAAGCATGGTAGCACTTCATCCACCAAGGGGCAAATCAGTCGAGGGTCAAGAGTTGTTGGCTGTGGGAACCTTGACATGAAGTAAAAGTAATACCAAAGACCAATAATAATATGTTGGTAAATGTGAGTTAAAAAGAAAACAACTTATACAAATTGAAACATAAGATAAAAAAAATTTAAAAGACCTTACTCAAAAGAAAAGAAAAAACAAAACCCATGGCTCCCAGTATCATACAAGTCACTGCATATTTCTCTTTATAAATATATTATTATACTGTGTCATTGATGGTCTAGTGGTTAGGTTGCTGGTTTGGGATCATGAGGTCCTGGGTTTGATTTGGATCCTACCAATTTTAGGTCTGACGTTGTATTCCTTGGGAATGAACCTTAACACACATTTACCTTACTCACCCAGACGCAAACGAGCACAGACAATAGCTTGGGAGTAAAAAGATGTTACCCAATAGTGTCCTATCCAGGAAGTGATTTTTAACCCCTGTTCTGCTTCATGCTACAGAAAACTGGGATATGCTCTGGCTCTATGGGTCACAAAGGCCTTGAAGATACTTTTGTATCATTAAAGTGTACGCCAAGTTTTCTTTGAATATTAATTTTTATGAATAAAATAATTTCATGAATGAAAATCCTCAAAATTTATGATCATCCTGAGGTGTTATCATGGAGTTTTCATCCTTAAAAGAAAGAACTGATGAAGTTCATACCTGTTAACAAACTGACGAACATACCAATGCCTTGAACCAAAATCATACCAAGAGCTGTATAATACATGTATGACATTCTGTACAGGTCTGTGAAAAAGCCACTGTTGACAAAATAAAATTTCATCATTCATTTTCGTCATAATCATAATTTTAACATATATATATAATGAAAATCATAATAATAATAATAATAATAAAAATAATAATAATAATAATAATAACAATAATAATTAATAATAATAATGATAATGATAATGATAATGATAATGATAATGATGATGATGATGATAATGATGATGATGATGATAATAATAATAATAATAATAATAATAATAATAATAATGATGATGATAATGATGATGATAATGATGATATAATAATGATAATAATAATAATAATAATATTAATAATAATATTAATAATAATAATAATAATAATAATAATAATAATAATAATAATAATAATAATAATAATAATAATAATAATAATAATAATGATTGCTCCTAATGAAAAACAGTATAATAATGATAAAAATAACAATAATAACATTATGATATTTCTTTCTTTTATCATTGCTATTAATTTCATAATGATAATAAAAAATAACAATGATAGTGACAGCTGCTGTCATTATTAATATTTTATCATTATATATTATATCATCATAATGTGTTAAAAAATTAAAGTTCCTTCAAGGCCTTTAAGACCCATAGAGCCGGAGCTTATCTGGTTTCTATAGCATGAAATAACACGTGACAATAATGACCTCTGGCCAGTACGCTAGTCTGACGCAGGTTTTCCTCCCAAGCTAGTGCTTGTACCCATTTTGCACCTGGGTAGATTGGAGAAAATGCATATTAAGTGTCTTTTCTAAGGAACACAACGTTGGACCTGGCTTTCAAGGATTCGAACTCAGAACCAGATGATCCCTAGTCCGACAGCATAACCTACATCATGTAATGCATGTATTTTATATATATACATCAAAGTATTTTAATATTAATATTACTTAAATTCAATAGCAGAATGTGAAGAAAAAGAGGCCTTTGTACTGAAAAAAGAAAAAAAAAGGGATGAAGATGCCATAGGCAATGCACAAACACAAGTTTAGCCTTGTTGGTTTTGGTTTGTAATATGATGACAGGTTGGGACATTACATATCGTCCTGAAAATCATTTGCATATTCAATTACAGCCTAGAAATAATTCATCCATATTTGATTTTCTTGTGAAATGTATCATATACAAAAATTAATAATGAATCAAATACTCAATTATCTTTGCGAAAATATAAATAATAATCAACGTACGCATCACCCTCATCCTCAACAGAAGTAACATTCGGTCTAGGAGTGCTTGGCTTGGCTGTAAAATTGCAGCCTGTGACCAGTGTTGCCTCTCGGCGTTACTATATTCATTCGCAAAGGCTCCGATACCAATCCAAAACAAGAAGCCTAAGGAAACTATAAGGCCAGCAAAAGCTCCCTATAAGAGAGAAAAACACATATCATATAAATAACATTTTGAAATAGTCCTGAAAAAGTTCATGTTAAATCCGTATAGGTATTATTTAATCATTTTTATCGGCTAACAAGAATGGAGGCTTTACTTTAGCTTCTATTGATGGATTTATAGGTCTAGATCAGGTTCCAAGTATAATTGCTTAAGAAGAGCAAAAAAAAGGTTACATTTAAAAATGACGTTTTTCCAGGATTTCTTTACATTTATCTCTTGGTTTTATCCTAGAAAGTCAGCATTTGTGATCAGAATGTTGAACACTGAAAATCAATACACAGCACAGCATTAAAAATAGTTACCGGTAATCTAAAGGAAACATAGTTACATAATACACTCGTGCACATTTGTATATACATTTACATGTACTTACATGTTTATTTGCCCATGGAAAGAACATTCCAAGGGTAAACACACCAAGGAGAGGTCCATTCAATATCCCAAATACAACGTATATAGCCTGGAAAATAGCAACTTGTTATCATCTTGTGTTTACGTGACTAAGGAGTAGTCGATTTAAAATCCCAAATACAACGTATATAGCCTGGAAAATAGCAATTTGTTATCATCTTGTGTTTACGTGACTAAGGAG
>JAXRKP010001294.1:10000-32500 GCA_037039925.1 Doris montereyensis | reverse complement strand
CTGGACTTGTGCCTGGTTGATGCCGTACAAATACATCCAAAATGCCCAGCCACCAATTACCATGGACCACACCGAATGGCGGGTTTTGGGGTCGAAACTGAAGCTGGAATATAAAAAACATAAAAATACACAACTGTTTGCTTTTTGTTTAGGTTGAAAACTGAAGCTGCGATGTGAGATATATAAATATATATATATATAATATATATATATAAATATATATATATATATATATATATATATATATATATATATATATATATATATATATATAAATATATATATATATATATATATATATATATATACACGAAACGTTCACTTTGCCTTGGTTTCATTGTGGGTCGTCACAATTGCATTGATTTGTTGGTGGTGGGTTTTTTGCAGTTAAAGCTGAAAGTACAATGTCCTAGATATCAAAATTTCATGGATTAGCATTTCATTAGATTGTGGGCTGATGTAATGAGCATCTTTATCACATATATGTAAAATGGCAAAGTAGTACCAAATGTTCTTTATCACTATCATCGTCGTCATCACCAACATCATCATAATCACCATCACCACCACCACCATCATCATCATCATCATCATCATCACCATCATCATCATCATCATCATCACCATCATCATCATCATCATCATCGTTGTAAATTTATTCTCATCAAAACCATCATGATCACAGCTATGACTGTCATCGTTGTTGTCACTGTCATGTTTATATTCATCCATGATAATTGTGTTATATTATTACGCTATAAAGTTAATGAATTACTCGTAATGTACAATTAAATGTTTCATAGTATTTGTAGTTTATACTTATTCTACGTTGCATGTACTCACTGTAACAAAAACACATTTCCCTTGGTGGATAATAAAATGCATTCAATTCAATTCAATTCAATTCAATTCAATTCAATTCAATTCAATTCGATTCAGTTCAATTCAATTCAATTCAATTCAATTCAATTCAATTCAATTCGATTCAATTCAATTCAATTCAATTCAATTCAATTCAATTCAATTCAATTCAATTCAATTCAATTCAATTCGATTCAGTTCAATTCAATTCAATAAACAAGCATGCCCGCAATCACGTTGGATAATGATTTCTCTTTATTTTTAAGCTGGGTCTTTTGACTGCGGTGAACCCAGAAACCACTGTATCGGTTACGGGTGATATCAAGTACGCTTATTATATCAAATTAGTACTCAATATTGACGTTACGGGGATTTTATTGTAATGACCGAAATCTAGATAGTAGATGTAGGAACAATAAAAAAAAGTTTCATGAATCGCAGGCAAAACAATATTTTTTCCAATCAATTAAAATACTGATTTGATCCAAGAGTTCATTCGCTAAGATTATTAAGAAACTAAACCGGGCTATTTGAAATCTACCTGTGAAATAGTTATGGTGGTTGTGGGTGCAGTGGTTGCTGAGATTAGACCAGTCAAAGTCTGAGATGTACATATGAGGGGTGAGATGCACCATTTTTACATATTGTGAGTTTTTTCCCTATCTCGACTTTGAATGAAGAGTCTTCTGATGATGAAATCATTTTTTGTTTAAAACTGACTATATCAATATTATAATTCGGCTCTAAACATCAAATTGATCGGGTTTTATTGAAAATAAGATAAGAAGAATATTTATATTGCGCCTTCCCTCAGAAGAGCTCAAGGCGCATTACAAGCGAAATGATTACACAGACATGGCATGCTATCGCTAAAACATTTTACATAAAACAGATGCATCAATAAAAAATAATATCACAATCAATTCAGTAAAAGCACGCAATTCAATAAAATTCATCTAAATATGTTGGAGAAGAAGTGGGTCTTCAAGCGAGATTTCAGTATATTCAAAGACTCTGCAGACTGGACGTCCCATGGTAAAATGTTCCAAATTTTGGCTGCTTGTGTTTGTAGGGCCCTATCTCCGAAAGTCTTAAGTTTAGTTTTGGGTGTTTGTATCATTTTCTTGCTCGCTGAGCGCAGTGATCTGTTCGGTGTGTATTTAGGAACTAACTCTTTTAAGTAGACTGGAAAGTCAACCTCGTGCAGGCATTGGTACGTGATTGTAGCTATTTTGTAGTCAATGCGGGATTTTATTGGGAGCCAGTGTAGGTGTTTAAGTATTGGCGTAATGTGTTCTCTTTTGAAACTTCCATAACTAATCTGGCGGCATTGTTTTGTATTATCTGCAGTTTCTTGATTTGTGTCAGTGGAAGTCCAGCCTGCAGAGAATTGCAGTAATCAATTCTTGAAAGAACAAATGAGCAAATTAATTTGTTTGTTGCCTCAGGAGTGATGTATTTCCTGATATGACATATTCTTTTTAATTCCAGATAGCAAACTTTTCTCAAATGTGAGATATGGTCTTCCATGGACATGGTACAATCCATGATAACTCCTAAATTTCTTACTTTTTTGACAACAGGAATTTCTTCGCCACAGATTTTAACATATCTTAATTTAGCGCCTTCTACTTTGGCTTTGCTTCCTATTGCTATAACTTCTGTTTTGTTCTCATTTAATTTCAATTTATTGGATATCATCCACGAAGAAATCTGGGTGGCGCAATCATTAAGGAAGTTATGACAGATGGCAGTCCAGATATTTCAGCAGACTTATAGAGCTGAGTGTCGTCAGCGTAAATGTGGTAATTAAAATGATGTTGATTGATGATGTTGTGTATTGGTTGTGCGTACAAAGAAAAAAAGGATTGGCCCCAGAACCGAGCCTTGGGGCACACCAAAATGAAGAACAGAATAATTTGATAATTAGAACTAAGGGAAGACAAAATTGATTTTCGCAAGTTATCTTTTTTTTGATATAGCGGTTTTTGCATACCATCCCTTCATATATAGATATAGATATATAACACTGTGTGAAGCCACTATATTCGCATCCTTATTCATGAGGACCTATCATTTCAAATGATAGAGGATCTGTCTACAGCCACACACGGGCGAACTGAGTTTGATTCCCAGTACGAGTACGAATGCGAGTTTTTTTTTCTTCTTCTTCTTCTGGCCCTCCTGTCAACTTCCTGTCTATAGATAGATCTAGGTCTATGCATACTCCACATGAGACATGAAATGCGCAAATAAAAATGATCTGGACGCTTCTACTCTTGATTACCCTACACTCAAGACTGAGTATGGAACTTAAAAATAAAAGTTACTTTAAATAGTAACTTTGATTGACTTTGATTTTGTTCCACCTACCCACATCCACAACTACGGGGTGATCTTGGAGTTTTTGGTAGGATTTTTAAATATTGCCCGGACTGTCCTGTAAACAGCCAGCCGAAGGATCTTTAACGTGTACACAGTGATGTGATCTGCACACGGAACCTCCTTTTATCGTCCGTCTCCGATGGGACTAAAGGTGTCGATCCACCTACCTGGAACAGGGGGGGGAGGGGGGCGGTAAATTTTACTCGAAAGAACTCGAGAAAATGTATAAACCGTCGGCGGGGCTCGAATCTACTACGTTTTGGTTGAGAGGCCGACACATTGCCTCTGGTCAACCGAGTCCTCCTAATCACGGACAATTGGGCTTCAAGCATTGAAGCTTATACCAACTTACTCATCAAATACGATACGCCCTCTTTCGTTAGCAATTTCCCAAGCATTGGCAAAACCACCCTCTATCATAGAGCCTTTAATGAGGACAGCCAAGAGTCCAGCGATGATCACACCGGCTTGAAAAGTGTCGGTCCAGAGAACGGCCTTCATTCCTCCCTAAATAAAATAAAAAAAGAAGAAAAAATATAAAGATATGCCACAAATATTTAGGGCGTATTTTGAAAGAGAATGATTCAGCATTACCTTTGTTGTTTAAACAGATAGGAAAGGGAGAGAAAGAAAGAGAGGCAGACGGCGACAGACAGAAGAGAGAGGGAGAGAGAGAGAGAGAGAGAGAGAGAGAGAGAGAGAGAGAGAGAGAGAGAGAGAGAGAGAGAGAGAGAGAGAGAGAGAGGGAGAGAGGGAGAGAGGGAGAGAGAGAGAGAGAGAGAGAGAGAGAGAGAGAGAGAGAGAGAGAGAGAGAGAGAGGGAGAGAGGGAGAGAGAAAGAGAGAGATAGAGAGGGAGGGAGGGGGGGAGGAAGAGAGAGAGACAGACAGACAGACAAAGATTGACAGACCGTCAGACAGACAGACAAACAGACTGACAGACGGACAGACACAGAAACCTCAAAATGAAGGCAAAGGATACAAGTTGGAAATAAAACATTCTTTAGAAAGCAATCTTTTAGCAGGTACTCTACTACTACTACTATTACTACTACTACTACTTTACTAGTACTACTATAAAGCCACTACTACTAAAATATACCCAAACAACTTACTTGTATACTACAACAACACTTCCACTGCTGGACGCCAGTCATGAAATGAAGGCAAAGGATTTGTCAAGTACATTCTTTGTAATCTTACTACTACTACTACTACTACTACTACTACTACTACTGCTACTACTGCTACTACTTACTACTACTACTCCTACTACTACTACTACTACTACTACCCTACTACTTCTACTGCTCCTACTACTACTACTACTACTACTACTATTAGTACTACTACTACTACTACTACTACAACTACTACTACTGTTACTACTGCTACTACTACTACTACTACTACTATTACTACTACTACTACTACTACTACTACTAACATGACTACTACTGTTGGTTTCTGCTGCTGCTGCTGCATGACTACTGCTACTGTTACTGCTACTGCTACTACTACTACTACTACTACTACTACTACTACTACTACTACTACTACTACTACTACTACTACTACTAATATTAGTACTAGTGAAACATTTTTTCTACTACTTAACTACTACTACTACTGCTCTCCCTACTACTACTACTACTACTACTGGATCACCACTACTACTATTGGAGACTACTACTACGATAAAATGGATTACTACTACTACTAAGATCAACTGCTACTACTGTTACTACGTTAAAGATTCCTTGGCTGTTACTACTACTACTACTACTGCTACTACTACTACTACTACTACCAAACTACTACTACTATCTATCTACTACTACTACTACTACTACTACTAATAAAATTATTACTACTACATGTTAAAGATAGTTTATTTTAATCTGGATTTATAGCTCACCTTCCTTGTTTTCGTAAACAATCCCCACACAAATGCAGGCGATCACACGACTTAAAAGTCAACAAAGACATTTTATCGCCCAGCCCTGTCCTGGTCATTCCCAGCTTCCAAAAAGTTAAATTTATATGCTTTTAATGCCTTTATTATATCTTAACACTTTATCAGGTCTGCCTTTCTATTTTACCTTGGAACTCATTAGCATTGTATACTGATTTAGCTATTCTTTAGTCAACGTCATTCCCAACATGCGGCCAAAACCATCTCAATTGATTTGTTTCTATCTGTTTTTATGCCATGTGCTTTGGTTTGATCTCTTATTGTTGTGTTTCTCATTTTGTCTCTTTATTAGTTTTCCTACTAGCTTGTTCTAATGATATTGTCATTTAGATATGCCTGGGTCTTTCTCCAGGCTGCCCTGTCCAAGACATTTTATCGCTGACATAAAATCCCAGTAGGAGAGTAGGAGTGGGCAAATTGCATACTGCTTTTGGAATTTTTGAAATATATTAATCTAGACTATTTATCTTGCTTACCTAGAGATGCTTTATCCTAGATGGTTATATATTGCACAAATTGAAGGAGATAGGAAAATAACAGTTTTGATTCAAAACTAGCTGATTTCTTTCTTGATAGATTGCGTGAGTTTATCCCAAAACCATCTGAGTTAATCATTACAAGGACTAGGTAAATGAAATCTGCTTTGAACTTGTTCTAAATTCTCCCTGCCCAAAATCATGATTTTGTGTTTTAGCAACAAAATGTCCCTAGTTACTAGCATTTACTTTCTTTTTTCTTTCTTCTTTATCAGTTCTCATTCCAGATGCCCGATTATTTAGATTCATTTCCTGTTCATTCATGTTGATATTCAACTGAAGGTCCTTTGATTTTCCAAACAGAACTAAATCATCGGCAAATGAAAGTTTCTCATACATTTACTGGTTTGAGCTTCAACATCTTCGTATCTTCATTCCAGCTTCTTTTCTTCATTGCCTTGAGGATGCCTTTAGGACACTGAATCCATAAATGGATAAACAAATATTGAGGATTCTTAGGATTTCCAAACCCCTTTCAATTGATTTATTTCTATTAGTTTTTAGTCATTGTTTTGGTTTTCCTTTTGTTTGATCTACTCTTTTTGTTCAAATTTTGCAGATATGTTTTCCAGCTACTCACTGCACATTCTACTAAACATTTAATGGTTTGTATTAAATTTTGCTCTACATTCAAATTCTGTGTTTCCAGCTTCTCACTGCACATTTTAATTTAATTTGTAAAGTTCGTGCCTCCCAGTAACAAATGCCTTTTCTAAGTCAATAAATTAGACTTGCAAGTCATGTTTTCCTCAAGCAATTTTTCTATTATTTGTCTAATTGTAACTATGATATTAATCTTCTGGTCTAAATCCACTCTGATTGTCTTCAATCTGATTATTTACTCTTTCCTTAATCTCATTTCCAGTATCCTGGCATATACTTTTCCTGGAACGCTATAGTGATATTGTCTATAGTTTGAGCATTTATAGTTGATCCTTTCATTTTTGTATTGGTACTACCGTTCCCATTTTCCAGTCGTCTGGCACCTGTTTGGATTTTTCATATGTTTGTTGGCATATTGCATGTAGTAGTTTTCTGCCCCTGAACTAAATCCCTTGGTTTTTAATCATTTCTGGATAAACTTGATCTGCTCCAGAAGCTTTTTCTAATTTGGACATTTTTCTGAGGAGCTGCCTTGGATTTCTTCCATGATATATCTAAATCTTCAGCTGTCTTTATTTGGATTACTTGTTACTCTTACTAATTGATCTTTACTCCTTGTTTCATACGTTCTGTGAGGGATTATATATTTGTGAAAATGCTTTCTCCATGTTTCCATGATTTCGCTGTCTTCTTTCATTATTTCTCCTTTGGCATTCTTAATTTGTCGTATACGGCATGTTTTGGTCTTTCTCATGCTTTTCATCGCCCCAGAACAGCTTTTGATTTCCTTGATAGCTTTCTTGAAGTCTTTGTCCAAACTCTGTCCTATTGTTCCTGTTTTGCTTTCCTAACTTCCTCTTGGTGATAGTTCTTTTAAACACAAAATCATCCTGATGGCTCTGGTCTCTTTGTTTGCAAATATTTCTTCCAGGCATCCTTTATTTCTTTCTTCTTAGTCTCCTGACATTCTCATTCCACCATGCTGTTTTTTCCCATGTCCTTTAATTTGTTTCCTTACCATAAACCTTGAGCATTCAGTACAACTGAGGAGTGTTTTTTCTACATTTGCCTTTTTCCTATTGTGCTATCATTCAGATCCATTTGTCTTTCACTGATAAGTCTTTTTATCCTAGATTGGTTTTTATCTATCTGGATATTGGTTTATTTAGATTCTCTATTTTGAGTTTAGTAGTTTCTTATCTTTCTTTTCTGTTTGTTTTCTTCCAGTTGAGTAATCTCATTTTGCAATGTCTAGGTGATGATTACTAAATATTTCTGCTTCTCTCTGATTTATTCTTGTTCTAATGTACTGTAAAAAGGGAGCTGTAACTTGTTATGTAGTTTATCATTGACTTTTCACATTTGTCTTCATTTACTCTTGTATATTTGTAGATATCTTTAATTTGTCAAAAAAACTGTTGGCTATTTTCATGTTATTCTTTAGGCACAAATCTATTAGTCTCTCCATTTGGAGAAGTTGTTGTCTTACTCCTTCTTGGACCTATTACTCCTCCTGATGTTTCTATACTGTTGCCTCTACTCTAGCGTTTAAATCTCCTAAAAGCATTAGTTCCTGTTTGTGTTTAAGATTCTCTGCAGCAATTTTCTAAATCGTTTTCGAAGGTATCTTTTTCTTCTTTAGTGGCGTCTTTATTTGGTCCATAAGCTATTAATAATTTAATTTCTCTTCCTTTTTGGTTTCATATTTACCTCTAATAGCCGTGGGCTTATAAATTTCCAGCTTTCTAGTAGCTTTTTATGCTTTTATGTACTAGGAGACCTACTTTCCTGCTCTAGCTCTATCTTTGACATCTAGCTCCTGAGAAGATTAAAATATTATTTGGTCCTACATTTTCTATTCCTTGTCCTTTTTTCTTTTGTTTCTGTAATAGCCAAAATGTCTACTTTGAATTTTTCCATTTCTTCAACTAATTCTAACTCTTTTCCATTTATTGCCCTGACATTCCATGTTCCAAAAATCACAGTCCGTGTTCGTTTCCAAGTTTGTCGTTGAAAGGTCAAGCTGGGTATATTATATTTATTTCTCTGCATCAGTTAGGTTTTGGATAAGCAGGATTAGTCCACTGTACCCTAGGTAGAGGTAGGGTTGCCACCTTGAGGCCCCCTACCAGGCCTTGTTATTTTCTGTCAGGGTTAACTCCTTTTGGTCATTCAAGACCGACCTGCAAGGCAGTAGGTTGTTTTTTCTATCAGGGTTAACTCCTTTAGCCTTTGGTCAACCAAGACCGACCTTCTGCAAGGCAGCAGGTTGTTTTTGTAAAACAGGCTTAACTATTATTAGCCTTTGGTCAGTCTTCAAGACTCTTGACGGTGGATATCTTTAAGGCAGCAGGAGATTTCATGGATTCTTTGGGCAAAATCTATTACTCTTCCTCAATTTGGACAGTTGTTATCTTTACCACTCCTCCTGATGTTTCAATGTTGTTGCCTATTCCATTAACAGTAAGGAATTAGTTCGTAGAGTTACAAGAAGCTGCAATGAATATCTAAGACATTTTCTGTTTCCTTCTTTGAATGTTAAACGTCTGCTATTATTTAGTTCTTTTTTCTATTCCTTGTCCTTTAGTGCTTTTCCCATTTTGTATCTTTTCCATTTTCCCCTACTTTTCTTATGTCAGCCCATTTTGGTCTTTTTATTTTGGGCTTTAGCATTGTATACTCTGCATCAGTTAGCTTTTCTAATATCATTAGCCCACTGTTAACATGCCCAACCACCCCTGAGTTGATTTTACTTCTATTAACTTAGTTTGTCATTCAAGATGAAAAGTTATTTCTATCAGGGTTAACTCCCTTAGTTTGGTCAAAGAAGAGCAAGGCAATTAGAAGAGAGAGAGAGAAGACAAACCTGAGAGCAGAGGAGAATTCGTGGAGGGCGAGATCATCTACTCAACGTACAGAGAGAGACTGCAGGGCAGTGAAGAGAGAGAGAGTAGGAATATAGTAGAGAAGCTGAGAATAGAGATTTTCTGTTTCCTTCTGTGAATGTTAAACTCCTTTGCTTTGAGATCTTCTTCCAGAGACCATTTTGATTTTAGAGATTGAGAGAGATTCTAATATCATTCGTTTCGTTAGACTTTTAGAGAGAGATCTTAGAGAGAGTTAGAGAGAGAGAGAGAGAGAGAGAGAGAGAGACATTCAAACAAACGAATACTTACTGTTTGGATAATAAGGTATGAGCAGGCAGTCAGGCGTACAAGGCGGCCAAAGCATGTCTAGATACTTAACATTAGGAAGGAAGAATAAATACACACTGTGAGAATACCGACAACCGGTTGAGGTAAGAAAATTGGTCAAAAATAAATAAAATAGGCAATGAATAATGTCATGAAATAGTATTGAAGAGCCGTAGTAGGAACAAAGACGAGACAAATGCAAAGGAATAGACATAATTATTTTTTTATGTGGGCCCGACCAGAATCGAACCCGCCACCTCTACGTCGGTGTCTATCGTCTTACCATGAAAAGAGAGCACACTATCAACCAAACTAACTGCGCTCCTAGTTGTTTATAATTAAAGGCAAGGAGCGTAGTTATACATGAGATCACCGCCATAGTGGAAAAGGTTTATTTCAAAGAATGAAACAAACAAAACGTGTGATTTTTCTCGTCACAGTAAGGGGCGATGGGTGCCGATGGGGATGGCACAGATTCGATACTGTCAGATATCCATGATCGATTCTTTTTCTGTTCAATCTGTTCGAGGACGTGCGAAATCAAGATGAAAATAGCCACAAGTTGGCAACTTCTCATTTGATCACAATGACATTTAATATAAAGTAGTCACTCTTTTCAAAGTAATTCCACGTAAAGATAGATTCATTTTTTTCACGGGTGGACAGCGGAACGTATACCGTCCTCAAGACATTTCGTCAAGAAATCGAAACCACTTCTTCACTTCTTCAATGAGATATTCTTCCGCGGTGAAGCTTTGTCAGAAACTTTATGGTATACAATCTCTTCATGCACTATTCTATGAACAACAGTCTTCGGGATGTCAAGATCCATACTTAATCAAGAATTTTCAGTCACCTGTCCTATCGAATCAAAGCTTCAACACGTAATGTTCTTGTTTGTCACAGAAGACTGGGAGGATTGCGCCCATTGCCTGGATCATCTTCAAAGTTTGGACGCCTACCCCGAACATGTTTCACCATTGATATACCTGTTGTTGTTTTTTGCTCATTACATCTTTGCTGTATACAGAAAACAAGTTCAGGATGAATTTCAGTTGCACTTTTCCATTATGCATAAAAAAGTATAACACCTCTGATCTTTGACTTTGACCACTTGTCAATAATGATCGCCATCTTTCTTCTAAATACCACCATTTATTCGAGCGTTGTACAATCGTGCTGTGGTTTGGAAAAAAATCATACATTGTACCAGCTGTTGTACAGCGTTTACAAATTGAAATTTGAAGCATTGATCTTTGAGTTTTGGCCATTTTTACCATCATTACTGGACAACCTAGTACATATGTATTTTACTCTCCTTCCGACTTCGACCTTATGAGTCTTGTATACACACTTTGTATATACATATTTGTTTTATTATCATTACTACTAAATTTGCCATTATTTATAGTGAATATAATTTTTCTTTCTTTCAAATGTTTTGTTGAAGTGTATCACTATGTAATTAAACTTGTAATTAATAGTTAGTTCAGATCATTTTGAAAGGCTGGTAAAGTCTAAGCCAGGTATGAAATTCAGAATTCAATCTCGTTAGACTGTTAAAGCCAGTAAGTCCTTCTATCCAGCATCAAAGCCCATAACGTAAAACATGATACTTAACTGCCAGTAATACGGAATCATTGATTTTTGCTTTTACAAAACACTTTATATAACTACTATTATTGTTAAACGCAGATCCCGTCTTTCTGCCTTTAGAGGCCTGCTTGTGTTCCAATATCTGAAACTGATTCTTACTTGCCTATGTACTAGAAATTGGCCCTCAGTTAGGAGTAACCAAGTGCATTATGTAAAAATAAATCTACAGCTGATTCAATTATGTATTATGTAACTCCTTAGAAAGTCCGTATTCATGATCCTGCACGTCCACTTTAGGTGGAGATTTTGAGATTTTTGTGTTGGTACTTCTTGACCTTCGTTTGGAAAGCTGTTAGATCGTAAATTCTAATGTATCACCTGGACACGAGACCACCGAATGTATTGCAATAGGACAAGACGCTAGATCCTTCCTCTTGGAGGGCAGCAGAGAAAGTATGTAACAGTGGATTTGACCTTTTCCACACACTCGCTTAACCAATGCCTCACCACTAGGCCTACACCTTGTCAACATATCCTCCCCCCCTCTTGCGTATGCCTAGCTGCTCCATTTGCATACATTTCATTGCTTGCCTTTTCCAAAACTTGTCATTAAAAGCATTGCATTTACTTAGCGAACATATGAATTTCCAAAATATTTAAGTGAACAGTGCACAATTTGCTAATAAAATTTCTTTTCGTTACAGTTTTACCAACACCATCAATGAATATCATTGCCGCTGCTACCACTACCTACCATGATGCTAACATCAACTACAGCATTAACAACAGACACAGGATACCAGCTGCTGTTGATAACAAACAAAAAAACACCGTAGGCATTGGGCGCCTCTGAAAAAGTTTGAAAAGCCGCCTTACATGACTTAGGAGTAAGAACATAACATCTCCATCTGGTCTATCATGATCTCAAAGCCAACATGATAAAGATAGCCTAATCTGACAGCTTTAAGTGTTGCGCACGAGCATATGAAGTACTGAAGCTGAACCGTTGTGTTGTGGGCTTGTAATCACGACGACACTGTTTCAAGCCCCACGGCTGGTACAGGTGTTTTTTTCACAACGTTGTACTCTTAGGAAAGGTACTTGATTCTTCTTTCCTCATTTGACTCAGGTGTGAATGAGTACCAGCTATAGGTAGAGGAATATCTTGTCCCAACGTTAGTACGAAAAGCCTAACAGGATTGTGTAATGTATGCTCTCCTGAGAGTTGAGAAGGACTTTGAATGAAATGGCCTGCTTGGAGAAATGATGTACAGTCGGTGAGCCTGTATTTGTGCGGATACGGACTATAAATATATCATTATCTTTTTTATATCTCTATATCAATCAACGCACAAATGGAAATTATTACCATATCCTCATTTCAAGTCATGTTCCTAGAGTTTGGTTTTCACACTTTCAATGCCTTACCTCAAAAGTGTTGGTTATGCCCAGGTTGTAAAAGAAGAGAATCATGATGAAAGCAGCTCCTGTCATTGCCATATCAGGAAGGCAGCACACAGATACCAGAACATGGTGGTAGTTGTAGATTCTGCAGGATTGCCAAGCAATGTCAAGGCCGACATGAAGGTCACCATAGCGACATGGCAACAGGGAATACTTTCTCATGTTGCGTCCACCCAGGAGGAATTCATTGGTTGTGTTCGGTTTCTGTCCAGGATTGCGAAGACCACACCAATGCTAGCTGAGATGACCAAGGTCAAAACGAAAAGACGTAATCCACAGTCCCAAAGTTTCTTGCACCTTACCCGTGTTGATGCTGTAGTCTTCTAGAACCCATAGTGTTTGTCCAGTGAGAAACGTGTCCGATTTAACCGATCAGTTCAAAAGCTATTCCAATTACCAGAAAACGCCCTTAAAATCGTATGTCATCAACGCTATAATACATTAAAGACTTGAATACTTTGTAGCGATCTGAAAATAGACAAACAGTAAATCATATAAATACAAGAATGAACGTGCATTAAATGTCAGTAGAGTAACGTATAAGCCATCTTAAAGTCAATTCTATGTTAATCTTTAATTTATAAAGCGACCAAAAACTTCCTACTTTCTAACTTGAAGTTGTCCTGAACATTTTTTACAATTCTGGAGAATGCATGTTTAATTCGAAACGATGCATTTCTGGATATATTATACGACTTAAAAAGAATTTCGAATTTGATTATCGAGTACAGTTTCCAATTTTTCATAAATAAATAAATAAATCCATGAATGATTTTAAAGAGAGGATAACATCAAGATACCTTTGGGTTTATCATACAATTAAAGGACTCGAGACAAGCAAATGACTAAAGATAGAATCAATTGAGACATTTAAGAAAAGAACTTGCATCACACCTGTTTTTCACACAGCCATAAAACCTATACCGATTAATATTTCTCTGCTGTCATAAATGCCGTTTAAGTAATATCAACTGTCTCTTTGTATCATCATCCTATGCTTTTAAATATGTTTGTTGTGAGTAACGTGTATATTGAATAGGTGTGTGTAAATCATATATGCATACATCTTGATTTATAATGTTTATCCATGTTTGAGTGCTCTGAGCTTGATGTATATATATCGGGGTGGGGCGCTATACAAAGAACTATTTATTATTATTATTATTATTATTATTATTATTATTATTATTATTATTATTATTATTATTATTATTATTATTATTATCATTATTATTATTATTATTATTATTTTTATTATTATAATAATAATAATAATAATTATTATTATTATTATTATTATTATTATTATTATTATTATTATTATTATTATTATTATTATTATTATTATTATTATTAGTAATTATTAGTAGTAGTAGTAGTAGTAGTAGTAGTAGTAGTAGTAGTAGTAGTAGTAGTAATAGTAGTAGTAATAGTAGTGGTAGTAGTAAAAGTAGTAGTAGTAGTAGTAGTAGTAGTAGTAGTAGTAGTAGTAGTAGTAGTAGTAGTAGTAGTAGTAGTAGTAGTAGTAGTAGTAGTAGTAGTAGTAGTAGTAGTAGTAGTAGAAGTAGTATAATTAAACTTCCATTGTTTTTTTACAGATAGGAGTTGTAATTTTGTTCAGGGAATATCATAAACGTTCAGTACATCATGACAATCAAAATATCTTGATGGTTTTGAAATTGAATGAAGATTGCGTTAATTTATGTTCGATTACAACTGAATCAACTAATCATACCATCGTCGCTCTTTTTTAAAACAAACTTGAGTTTGAAAGAATCCAAAGTTTGTATACAGTCATAAAATATGGTAAGCAGGCCAAAAACAACCAAGACACACTGAGCTGCAAAGACTTCGTTCCGCAGAATGATAATGCAATTCAACTCATTAAAAAGTTAAAGATTGTTTGCAACAGCAGTCACAGATTTCAAGTTTACGGATGACAAGTCTATTATGTTATCATAACTCTACCAGATGAACAAAAGAAAAATGTTGAAAAGGTTTACGTAGATAGAGACAGAAAATGAGAACATTAGGTCAGTCACAGTCACGATCAGAGGTTATTGTAATGTAATACTGTTAAAAGTAGGAATCAGCTATGACGAACAGAGACAAATTACCATGGTCTCAAGTTTTATCAAAGAAAGGTATCGGGATACGTTCTAATTTAAAGTAATTCCACAAAGTCACATACCGTAATAATTATCACAATGAATTCATCAGCAACAGAATCAAGTTGTTGATGTGGAAAAGTACCTGGAGGCACCTGAATGAAGAGTAGGCCGACAGATATATAGCTACCAAATGTGTTTAACAGCATAAACATATAATAAACAAGCATGTTACACCCTGGGTGATGCTGGTACGATTGTTAGATAGGATTAGTTTTCGTACTGAGGTTGCAAGGGTAGGTGTGAACGGTCGTCCTACAATTTAAACTTTTAATTATAACAACTGTTCAAAATGGCGGCTTAGGTGAATCAAACGTTTACTGAAAGACGGAAAAAATGAAAATTTCAATAATTAAAGGTCCTTTCTGGGGGGGGGGGGGTTCTCAGATGAAAACGATCCTGGAATCAGAACCTATATACAAAATATGTTTACATTCAGTGGCCAGGCAACAGAGCCTTTGGCGAACAAAGGCGACCAACTAAGAATTATATATATATATATATATATATATATATATAGAGAGAGAGAGAGAGAGAGAGAGAGAGAGAGAGAGAGAGAGAGAGAGAGAGAGAGAGAGAGAGAGAGAGAGAGAGAAGAGAGAGAGAGAGAGAGAGAGAGAGAGGAGAGGAGAGAGAGAGAGAGAGAGAGAGAGAGAGAGAGAGAGAGAGAGAGAGAGAGAGAGAGAGGAGAGAGAGAGAGAGATGAGAGAGAGAGAGAGGAGAGAGAGAGAGAGAGAGAGAGAGAACGAGAGAGAGAGAGAGAGAGAGAGAGGAGAGAGAGAGAGAGAGAGAGAGAGAGATTATCTTCATGTAACACAGTGTAAGCCGAGTAGAATCTAAAGGGGGAAATTATCCTAGAGGCCTTTGAAAATCAATGACCCTTATTGGATAATTCGATAACGAAGTCAAATGTTAATAAAAGTCGGATAACGGTATCAAGATAAAGCTATTGGCAAATTATAATATCTGGGTCATAACCCTCTTGGTTCTGGTGTTGCATGTACCCCAGCCCGCGCTTGCGCATTGACAAAGATGATTTTTTAAAAATGTTTAGACGCCGATCTGTAAGCATTTTGATATCGGATTCAAAGGGGTATAGAGAAATAGTTTTCAATAGCGAGAGGCCATTAACTCCGACCGCTACATTGAGGCTTTGATGAGAATCCGAGTATGACTATTGCGTGTTCGACCCAGAAAAGATGCAATTCTTCGCCACGACAAGACTCATACCCAGGACGCATTGCAACATCTCAGCCTGTAGGCCTCTGACAGTTTACGTCATATAGCATACAGCTCAGACTTCGCACCATCATATCTCCATTTTTTTCTCCTGTACTGAAGAAAGGTCTTAAAGTCCGCCACTTCTACAGCAACGATGATGTGCACGCAAACGTCCACGATTGGTATCGTGATTTGTTTATTTGATCTGATTTACCCACATCCACAACTAAGGTGATCTCGGGGTTTTTGGGTAGTTTTTTAAAAATTCTTCCCGGACTGTCCTGTAAACAGCCAAGAAATAGTTTTACATCCATAGAGTGTTATTGTGACCTGTACACGGGACCTCCTTTTATCGTCCGTCTCCGATGGGACTAGGTGTCGATCCACCTACCTGGCCCAGGGAGGTAGACTTTACTCGAAAACTCGAGAACATTTTTTAACCTTTGGGTTGAGAGGCCGACACCTTGCCCGTGGTGTCGAAATAAAAAAGGTGGACATTTTCGCCGACAGGATGAATCAATTTGGTTAACCACTGGCCGGCCTGTATTGCCAGGAATGGTGACTATTTGGAAACAAATAAATACTTTGTGTATATCAACTTGGAGCAGACACGCTAAGCTTTCTTCTAATGTATGACAAAGATCAGTTTTGCGTATTTGAGAATAACGGCTTAGAGACATTATTTTTCAAACGCCTCTAGTATATTAGTATTATATCATAACGATTTTGATTAGTGTAAATAAGTTCCGTTTTACTGGCGAACTAACGGTTTATCTTTGCCGGTTTTAGTAAATCAAAAAGATGAATTTAATGTGTTTGGTAAGGATTTGGGTTGTATCAGGCCAAACCTTTAAAGAAATTCCCGTGACTATTGAAGTATCGATTTCTTAGACACAACAGAAATGTTTCTCATAGTTATTACCGTTGTTACCACTGTGTTCTTGTCACCGTCAACGTGATCTCACATTTATTTTCGTCGTGTTGATGTTGTTATCGCTGTGTTGTTGTCACCGTCAACGCGATCGTCGTCACATTTGTTTTCGTCGTGTTGATGTTGTTGTTGTTGTTGTTGCTGTTGTTGTCGGGTTTGTTTTTTTTGTTATGGATCATCATGATTATCGATAGCATTGAGAACTGCGCTTGTTTCATTGATTGAATGATCGATTGATTGAACTTTACCCTGTTCACCTATGTAGTGATCTCAAGCTGAATTAAGAGGAAACAGAAAGATAAAAGATAGGTGAAAGAGTAAAAGGAAAGAAGAAGAACCTACCAGTAGAGCCCGCCAATCGCCAATCGCCCGCCATAGAGAGCTGCGAGCTCTGCGAGAAGGGGACTCAGTAATCCAGAGACAAGGTGTCGGTCTCTCAATCAAAAGGTCGTAGGTTCAAGCCCTGCCGATGGTTGAAAGATTTGCTCATGTTTCTTCAAATAAAACCTACCCCACGCCCCTGGCCCACCCTCAGAACTTACAGTATCCAAAGGTTATGAAAAGAATCACTGAATCAACTAACCATACCATCGTCGCTTTAAAAACAAAAACTTGAGTTTGAAACAATCCAAAATTTGTATACAGCCACAAAATATGGCAAGCAGGCCAAGAACAACCAAAACACACAAAGCTGCGCTTTCAAATGTTTCTTCATAGATTGTGAAGCCAAGCTACCGAGATTACCTTCAGGAAACGACGGTCTTGTTGGTCCGAAGTCTCTTGTTTACTTCCAAGTCCGAAGGTCCTGGATTTTCAGAGCAGAGAATGTGCCTACAAATATTTACTTGGCATTCTTTCAGTTTTCAGACAAAAGCCGCTCCCCAATCCCGTGAGGGTCGAACTACGTCGAGTACTTAACAATGTTGCTGAAGTGTGCCAATTAAAAATAATGAAAAATAACTTCTTGTTTTAAAAAGCCAACCCCCTCCCCCTCCCCCCCCAATGACATGCGTTATTCAAACATGCTGCATGCTGAAGGTCATCCAGCATGTCCTTCGGGGGTTGTTCACCTGTCTCTTAAAGGATGGACAGGAATGAAATAATACGCACACATAAACATACAAAACAAACACCAACACACACACACACACACACACACACATACACACAAAAGGACAACTTTTAAATTTGTAGTTCTTTTTTTATTCGTTTTTCTTTGTTCAGTATAAATGGTGGACAAAATGCGCATCGATAGTAATATTATGCAGTTACTGACTTAGTCATTTATTACAAAGCAGAAGCCATAGATCTACCGGTAAATCGTTGAGACATTATATTATGAAACAATGTGAATACACAAACAAACATATATACGCATGTATAGGGGAGGGGTGAGAGCTAATCACAATGTAAAAGGTTCGGTTTTTTCCTCAGGGCTTACCTCAAATTCAATTCCCAATGGAATCGTAATATCCGTTTCGTTAAAGTTTCGAAATGTTCAAGAAAGCAATGCAATAATATAACCATCATCACTGCAATATTTACACAGACGCATAGAAAATACCCCATTTAGAAAACATAATCAATATCTAATGATTATGGACAGTGCAAAGTTTCTCTATCATGCAAGGCCAACATGAAAATCGTTACCTTAAACTGATAAAATCATTTTAAACTTCAGTGTGAGCATTGTGATAGGCTTAGAATATTATTCCTTCCTATCAATCCATTCGTTGATGCAAGCGACTGTGGCAAGATAGTGCTTGTTGACATTTCATTACAAAGCGCACTGTTTCCCACCGTTTAGAACAAAGAAGAGAAGCTTACATTCCAATACCGCTTCTAGTTGCAGTGTTATCTCCACACGCTCTAAAGTGATAACAGTAACAAAAGTCTACACTTATTATGACAAGAAAATACATTCTTGATAAGCCCACGCTGGAAGAAATACCAAGTTGTTCTTTTGTTATTTCAGAGGATAAGTAAAGGAAGTCCCATACTCAGAGTTGAGCGTAGGAGTAGTAAAGTCCTGATTGTTTTAGGCTTACGGCATAATAATGTGATAGTTTGGCATTGCTTTCCACGCTGCCTTTAGTTTCACCGAGTCTCAATCGACCTAGCCGAGTCAAAAGGAGGGCCAGAAAGATTTGCCCGGACTGAGAATCAAATACACAGGCCTCCTCGGTGGTAGTCAGACGTTCAACCCACTGTGCTACATGCGCTTCGATCCAAAGAATACGATCTACAGCACATCAAGTTGTTAACCAATGTTTGATACACTTCTCAAATAGAATGCACTAACTCCATTAAACGCTTGCCCTAATTAGACAAACGCAGAGGCGTCAGTGCAAGAAATCAATCTAAAACGAACTGCCATATTTGCTTACCTTCCATTCCCCCTCCATTCCTTGTTTTTTTTCTAAACCCCACGTCCTTTTATTCTCACATTAGGGGGGGGGGGGGGCACCTGGACTGGCGAGTTTGGAACCAAAAGGTTGATTTTCTGTTCTTTGCATATTCGGGTAGAACGATCATTTATCTACAGGTTTATGGCAGAAAAATGCCCGTATGACGTATAATTTGTTTTTAGAAAATATTTTGTTGGCGAGGGTAGGTAAAAACAATCAAAATTTTGTAACACTGATTGAGAAAATGGCAGTAAAAACCCGTGTATTGGCGGTTAATCGCCAAATGTGGCAACATCGAGTTGACCTCGTTTCTGCCGACATCTCTCGTCGCTTCAGCCCATCGCTGTGTGATGTAAGAGGCGTTGCGCGTCAGAGTGTATGTAAACACGCGCACAAGCATAGGATATAGAGGAAAAACAAACAAAAAAATGGTCATTTTGATATATGTTTTCACAACAGTGCACATCTAAACCTAGATTTATAATCCTCTTTACATTAGTAACAATGCCAGAGACTGTCGAAAGAGTAAGGGGGCTGCTACACCAAGGGAAACCCGTCTGAAGAGTTTGTTTTGTGTTTTTTGTTATTTGTTGCATTTTTCTCAAAATGTAGTTTTTTCACATTAAAATTCTATCTTCTCCACGATTTACCGAACGATTTGTATTATATTTGGCACACAGACTCCTCTTGACAATGTTAATAGAATGACGTCAGTTTTATTTTTATATATTGCAAAATTTTTTTGAGATTAAAAAAAAAAAAAATGCCGTTTTTGTACATTCACAATATATAGCATTTTCAAAAAATCATTTTTAAAAAAACTATTCAAAACATAAAAAAACAACGTCACTCTTTAGATATTGAATGGAAAAGACGATCTGCACAGATTTTGAGTGATTTTATTCATAACTAAGGGATGAGATAGATTTTGAAAATTGAGTCAAAATCCAAGATGGCGGTCGTTTCTATGGCAACCAAGGACGCTACAAATTTTTCACTGATATAGGATGACTGTATTTTGACAGTTACTCATGTACATACTAAAAGCAAAAACCTTAACTCAAAAGCAAACAAAAATCACTTCAGGAGGCGTCCCTCCCTTAATAACTATAGACCCGAAATACCCATACCATGCAAAGGTGAACATAACCTACTAAGGGGCAAAAAGTATGTCGGATAGACCTATGTTTGTTAGTAAGTGAGTAAATTAATATCAAAGTCATCATTGATGGCATGGAAGGATCAACAACACGGGCCCTGATATCAAACTCTAGTTTCCCCAAATATACCAAATCTGTTGTTATACTGAGTTTATCCAGTTTTAATCTTTGTCAACCTATCTGTTGTTATACTGAGGTTATGCAGTTGGTATATTTTTTGGGCCCTGTTAACCTTTATGTTGTTATATTGAGTTATTCAGTTTCAATCTTCGGGCCATGTTAACCTATCTGGTGTTATACTGAGTTATTCAGTTTCAATCTTCGGGCCATGTTAACCTATCTGGTGTTATACTGAATTATTCAGTTTCAATCTTTGGGCCCTGTCAACATATCTGTGTTATACTGACTTTCAATCTTTGGCCCTGCCAACATATCTGTTTTATCTTGAGGTTATCTTGTTTCAATCGTTGTGCCTATTCAACATATGCGTTGTTATTTTGAGGTTATCTGGTTTCAATCGTTGTGCCCTATTCGAACATATGCTGTTGTTATCTTGAGGTTATCTGGTTTCAATCATTGTGCTCTATTCGAACATATGCGTTGTAATTTTGAGGTTATCTGGTTTCAATCGTTGTGCCCTATTCGAACATATGCGTTGTTATTTTGAGGTTATCTGGTTTCAATCGTTGTGCTCTATTCGAACATATGCGTTGTTATCTTGAGGTTATCTGGTTTCAATCGTTGTGCCCCTAAACATATGCGTTGAACGAAGGGGAAGGGGGTGGGGTGGGGGTGGGTGTAGCGTAGTGTTTTTCGGGAAGGTTGGCACTTTGTTTTTTATAGTTGGCTGTGGTGTCTGTTGGTCCTTTCCTTTTTAAAAACAACTTTTCGGATTATTTCATTGGGGAATCGGTGGTTCAGAGACAAGAAGTCGGCCTCTCAACCTAAAGATCGCGGGTTCAAGCACCGGCAGGTTTAACCGTTTTATTGAATTGTTTTCGGGTAAGCCCACCCCCACCCCCCCCCCCATGATCTTGGTAGGTGAATCGATACCTTATCCCATCGGAGACGGAACGATACAAATGAGATCCCTTATGTAGATCATAACACTCTGTGCACGTTAAAAATTCCCTTGGCTATTTACAGGACAGTCCGGGAAAAAAAGAAAAATCCTAGATACCAAAAACCTCGAGATCATCCTTAGTTGGAGATGGGATAAGATCAAATCTACACAATCGTTTATTTTCTCTTTTCATTGCTTTTCTTAAAGAGAAGGAGTGCCAATATCGGTTCCTGTGTCTCTTCTCCAAGTCAAGCACGACACAGCTCTTGTGATATTAATATAGCGAACCTTTCCTGTCACCTATTTCGTAACTCGACTAATCAATATTTTGGTCATTTTGTCTATAGAAGACTACAAATACTAATCAACTACACGTCATGCATGACAAACTCCTACAAACTACTATTGGTTCATGCACATCATGTATAACAAACTCCTACAAACTACTATTGACTTCACATGCACGTCATGCAAACTCCTACAAACTACTATTGGTTCATATACACGTCCATCCTACAAACTATAACAACGTCATGTATAACTCCTACAAACTACTATTGACTCACATGCACGTCATGTATAACAAACTCCTACAAACTACTATTGACTCACATGCACGTCATGTATAACAAACTCCTACAAACTACTATTGACTCATATACACGTCATGTATAACAAACTCCTACAAACTACTATTGACTCACATGCACGTCATGTATAACACACTCCTACAAACTACTATTGACTCACATGCACGTCATGTATAACAAACTCCTACAAACTGCTATTGGTTCATATACACGTCATGTATAACAAACTCCTACAAACTACTATTGGTTCATATACACGTCATGTATAACAAACTCCTACAAACTGCTATTGGTTCATATACACGTCATTATAACAAACTCCTACAAACTGCTATTGGTTCATATAC
>JAXRKP010001294.1:0-2500 GCA_037039925.1 Doris montereyensis | reverse complement strand
TTTTTTGAGTATGCCGTTGCGACTAAATCTATAAATGTGATAAACAAAAGAGGACTTAGGTTACAACCCTGTCTTACTCCTATATTTATTAATCTCATTTCCAGTATCCTGGCATACACTTTTCCTGGTACGCTAAGTAGTGATATTCCTCTATAGTTTGAGCATTCCATGGTTGATCCTTTCTTATGTATTTGTACTACCGTTCCCTTTTTCCAGTCGTCTGGCACCTGTTTGGACTTCCATACTTGTTGGCATATTGCATGTAGTAGTTTGTCTGCCTCTCTCCCCTTAGTTTTTAATCATTTCTGGATAAACTTGATCTGCTCTGGGGCTTTTCCTTATAGCTGTTTGCATTTCTTCCATTGATATATCTACACCTTCAGCTGTCTCCTCTTGGTGACTTGTTACTCTTACTAATTGATCTTTACTCCTTGTTTCATATGTTCTGGAGGGATTATGTAATACGTGAAAAGGCTTTCGCCATGTTTCCATGATTTGGCTGTCTTCTTTCATTATTTCTCCTTTTTTGCATTTTTAATTTGTCGTATGGGGCATGCTTTCTCATGCTCTTCATTCCCCCCCAGAACAGCTTTTTGATTTCCTTGATAGCTTTCTTGACGTCTTTGTCCAAACTCTTCCCACTGTTCCTGTTTTACTTTCCTAACTTCCTCTTTAGCGATAGTTCTTTTATTCACGTAATCTATCCTATCCTCTGGTCTCTTTGTTTGCAAGTATTTCTTCCAGGCATTCTTCTTTTATTTGATCTTAGTCTTGACATTCTCATTCCACCATGCTGTTCTTTTCCTATCTCCTTTAATTTGTTTCCTATCACAGACCTCTTCAGTACAACTGAGGAATGTTTCCATATACATCTGCCACTTTTTTCTACTGTGCTATCATTCAGATCCATCTGTCTTTCACTGATAAATCTTTTTTATCCTAGATTGGTATACCTGGTTTATTTAGTTTCTCTATTTTGAGTTTAGTAGCTTTTTTCTCTTTCCTTTTCTGTTTGTTTTCTTCAGTCAGTTATCTCATTTTTTGGCAATCACTACGTCATGATCACTAAATATTTCTGTTCCTCTGTTTACCTATTACTCCTCCTGACGTTTCTACATTGTTGCCTACTCTAGCGTTTAAATCTCCTAAAAACCATTAATTCCTGTTTGTGTTTAAGATTCTCTGCAGCTGTTTGTAAATCGTTTTCGAAGATGCTTTTTCTTCTTTAGTTGCGTCTTCGTTTGGTCCATAAGCTATTAATAATTTATTTCTCGTCCTTTTGGTTTAATATTTATCTCTAATAGCCATGAGCTTATAAACTTCTAACTTTCTAGTAGCTTTTCCTTGCCTTTTATACATTAGGAGGCCTACTCCTGCTCTAGCTATATCTTGGACATCTACTCCTGAGAAGATTAAAATATGATTCAGTCCTACATTTTCTATTCCTTCTCCTTTTTCTTTGTTTTTTGTAATGGCCAAAATATCTACTTTTGAATTTTTCCATTTCTTCAACTAATTCTAACTCTTTCCATTTATTGCCCTAACATTCAATGTTCCAAAAATCACAGTCCGTGTTCGTTTCAATGTTCGACGTTGAAAAGTCAAGCCGGGTATATCACATTTATTTCTCTGAATGAGTTTGGTTTTGGATAAGCAGGGGATTAGCGCACTGTACCCTAGGTAGATGGTGGGGCTGCCACATTGAGGCTCCCTACCAGGCATTGTTATTTTCTGTCAGGGTTAACTCCCTTCGCCTTTGGTCATTCAAGACCTGCCTGCAAGTCAGCATGGTGTATTTTCTGTCAAGGTTAACTCCCTTCACATTTTCAGTGACCATCTGGCTCAAAAGTTCACCCCCTTCAGCAGGAAAACGTGTTAAAATGATAATGCAATTACAGACCGTTGAGATTTGTGCTCTTCCTTTAGCATCTTGGGCACCCAGCGTGTGCACCCTTTCCGGTAGCCCGATAATATGTTGTTACCACTCGCACGCATGAAGTTCCTCAACACTGGGACAGAGAGGTGATGTTGAATCGCCTGTCTTCACGAACTATCAAAATTCAACCCACGGTTTTATACTATTAGTCACTATAGAAATTTTATGAGCTTTTGTGATAGTTCATATTTATAAATCTATGTTGAAATAGACGTTGACTTAAACAGAAAGCAAACACAAAGATCAAGGACAAGGCATGTCAAAATCGCACTTTCATGGATGACTTCAGTTGGTGCCGCTGAAGGTTTTAACACTTTGGTTTCTTCAGACGGCCATCCAGCCGATTATTTTTTTTAACTTTAATAGGACATACAGAATAATGTACGAGAATAATGATAATTTTAATCAACGGCGAAAGTTTTTCACATTTCGCTTTTAAATCTCCCTCACACCACTTCTTTATGTACCTGACAATATTTCCTTCCATCTCTTTTAAAACCACAGTTACATCCTGAAGTCCTTATTTTCATATTTTTATTTCATTCTAGATCTGAACTTTCCATT
>JAXRKP010001293.1:112500-143077 GCA_037039925.1 Doris montereyensis | reverse complement strand
CTCTCTCTTTTTCTCCTTCCTCTATCTCCTTCTCACCTTTTATTACTTACTTATTTTCATGTTTTTATTTCATTCTAGAGATCTGAATCTTCCACTCTCACTCATTCTTCACACCCTCTGCTACCTTTCTCTATCATTACTGTCTTTTTCTTTCTTTCTTTCTCCTTCATGTTTTTCTTCTGACATCACATTGTGTGATGCCGAAGGTAGTACTTAGATCTAGATTCTAGATATTTCTTGTTTGTTGTCTGACGAAGGGTTATACCCGAAACGCCACGTGTTTGTTCTGTCTTTATTAGTGGAGTTGTCACTTGTCATATTTCGACTGTACATCCATATTTTCCCCAGAATAAATTTAGCTCAGTCTGAGTCGTAGCAGAGACAAATCTTACAGGATCATCAAAATTGATGTCAAATGCCATATATATATATATATATATATATATATATATATATATATATATATATATATATATATATATATATATATATATATATATATATATAAGAGAGAGAGAGAGAGAGACAGACAGAGACAGAGAGAGACAGAGAGAGACAGAGAGAGAGACAGACAGACAGACAGACAGAGAGACAGAGAGAGAGAGAGACAGACAGACAGAGAGAGAGACAGACAGACAGACAGACAGAGAGAGAGAGAGAGAGAGAGAGAGAGACAGACAGACAGACAGAGAGACAGAGAGAGAGAGAGAGAGAGAGAGAGAGAGAGAGAGAGAGAGAGCACTTTTGGTGTGGGGATGAATTGATTTTAGAGAGGGAGGGTGAGAAAATGATAAGCTCTCGCTGCTTTATCATGTAGCTCTTGCTTTTGTCAGGTCAGGTCAGCTACAACACTAATAAGTACTATAACATTATAGATCTAGATCTAGTTCATTACCGGTACCGAAAGGCGGACGCATGAACGATGTGATATAATATATTATGTAAGAAATTTCGCAGGTAGATGATTTAAAGCTTTAACTTTGGCACAATACGTTTTTGTGTTATTTTAAAAATATCACCACGATGTCTAGATCCGAAAGAATAATTATTATTTTTTGTATTAAATGGACCCAGAGCCGTGTAGATCTAGATCTAGATTATAAATACCTTGGTCTACTTTTTCATGAAAACAGAAATTTTAGATCTCTAGAGAGTTGGAGATCGAGGGTTAGAATTATATTCTAGATCGTTGTCAAACGATTCAGCAGTCATGCATGGCCGATTTGAAATTTTATGTGGAATTCTAAATTATATTACAATTGGCTATTTAGATCTAGATCTAGATCTAGATCTAGATCATCCTAAATCTAGATTCTAGATTCTAGACCATGTATAGATCTAGGTTAGATTTAGATTAATAGACATATATAGATCTAGCTCTAGATTTCTAAACCAGATCTAAACACTTCATTTATAGATCTAGATCTAGATCTAGATCTAGCTTATCTATCTATTTTAGATCTGATCTAGACATCTAGATTCTAGATCTAAATCAAATCTATATTCTATGCCTAGAATCTATAGATTCTATGCCCTAGAATCTATAATTATGATCTCTTTTCAGTGAATGATTGCACAGGTCATGATCATGATACATGTGTATGATAAATGATCGATAACATTTGCTTCAGGGACAAATGTTTTTGATCCAGATTTGAGCCATTTTAGGATAAAAGGGAAGAAACAGTAAGGGGTTCTGTAGTCAGTTTATTTATTTATTTATTTCTCCATTGCCAGTCAATAATAATAATAAAATAATGACGATGAAGAGAATGGTAGATCTAATAGATCGAAATGAATAACAACATTAAATGTATACAACAACTATATTATGACAAATAATTACCAGTACAACAGATCTATAAAAAAAGATAATCCATAATGATAATAACAATAATTTGATAAGCCTGATTATCATTTAAATAATAATGTGCTATTAATCATTTTAAAAAGGATATAGATTCTAGGCTATTGTTTCCAAAGAAAAGAAATGCACAAATTTATTATTTCCAGGATACTTATCGCTCATTTCAGAGTGTTTTAATTGTTATTATGATTGAGTTCTTTTCAACTGATTTTTTTTACTCTGTTGTCAATAAATCAAGGTATAAATATTTCGTTTCGATGATTTTGTCTTTTTTTTAACCTTAAGTTTTTGAGATATGATAGATCTAAGTGATTCTTTTTGTGAACAGTAAACATATAATAATAATGTAATTGATAGTTTTACAATGATGATATGTATCTAGTAAGAAACAACATCATGTATCAAGAGGTTTGTAACTAAGACCATCCTTTCCTCTAGAATATGATCGTATTTTCAATGATGATGATGGTGATGATGAGAATGATTCTAATAATGATGGTATTGTGCTAGTTGTCACTATCATAGGATTATACTATTATAGTCAATTCCACTTCATATAGAGAACATTTTTTTGCGGGTAACGTTCCTAATTTACATTACATGTATATCAAGTTCAAATTTTGTACAGTTCTCTAAAAGCTCATGTTGCAATATATACATATTTTTTCATAATCTTTGAGTTGGAGACAAAAAAGTTTTCTTCATGGTCTTAATAAAAAATTAAATGATCATAACTAATTTTACATGGTTTACTGCCTAAGTTTGCCTTTCATTCCATTCTTAAAATCAAATTCATACTTTCTCTTAAAGGCATAATCATCTTCGTCTTCATCATTGTCATCTTCAGAGTCCAACTAATCTGCTTTTATTCTTCAACTGGAAGTAAAAAATTTGCTTACATTAAACGAAGCAGTGCAGTAAAGCAATTAGTTGTGTAATTGGTCTTATAGGGCTTTTATTGATGCCATTAAGATGCCATGAAAAGACGGGGACTTTGTAGTCCAGAGGCAAGGTGTCGGCCTCTCAACCAAAAGGTAATGGGTTCGAGCCCCACAAATGGTTGAAAAAGTTTCTTGAGTCTTTTCGGAGCAAAATCTACCCCCTGATCTAGGTAGATGGATGGACATCTAGTCCCATCGGAGACGGACGATAAAAAGAAGGTCCCGTGTGCAGACTCACAACACGCTATGCTCGTTTATAGATCCCTTGGCTGTTTACAAGACAGTCTGAGCAAAATTAAAAGTCATACCAAATACCCCGAGATCACCTTAGTTGTGGATGTGGGTACAGCAACCAAATCAAACCATGAAAAAGACAGTGAACTCTTTTCAGACTCTGTATTTATTGTATGCCATGGAATATGTGTTTATTTTAAACATTGTCCATGTCACATGTATAAACTGTCCGTTATAATTGCACCAACACTGGTTTCTACAACGTACTACTGCTACTACTACTACTACTGCTGCTGCTACTACTGCTTCTACTCTACTACTACTACTACTACTACTGCTGCTGCTGCTGCTACTACTACTACTACTACTACTACTACTACTACTACTACTACTACTGTTGCTGCTGCTGCTGCTGCTGCTATTGTTAATGCTGCTTCTGCTCTACTACTACTAGTAGTGTTGCTACTACTACTACTACTACTACTATTAATATTACTACTACTACTACTTCTTCTTCTTATACAACAACCACCACCACTTTTACTATTGTTTCTGTGGCAACTACTTCTACACACTGAGTGACTGATTTTCATTGGGTTAGAAGCAGACAGAGCCTGCGTGTTTTCTTTCCCTTGCATATTTTTTACTTTTAATTTATGGCCCTGTTTCTTAAAAATTCACCTTGAAATCACGGCACATAATGGATGGTTTCAAGTTCAGTGCTAATTTTTATCTGTCTGTTTGTCTTTCTGTCTGTCTGTCTGTCTCTCTCTCCTTCTCTCTCTCCTCCCCCCTCTCTTTATCTCTCTCTCTCTCTCTCTCTCTCTCTCTCTCTCTCTCTCTCTCTCTCTCTCTCTCTCTCTCTCTCTCTCTCTCTCTCTCTCTCTCTCTCTCTCTCTCTCTCTCTCTCTCTCTCTCTGTGATAAATCTTGATCAATCTCACTAAATGATCTTGTGACATGGTTGAATGCAAAAATTTCTTTACCTTGCTTCTGAAGCAACTATGGCAGGGATTTTGAGCACAGTACACGCAAATGGACACAAATATGTATCCTTGTTCAGCTCATGTTCAAACCAACTACATGTATAGCCAGGAAATATGTCCTGTGCCCAACTAATAACATATATCGAGTCTGATGTGTCACTGACGTGTCCTGCTGATTGCTAATGAAATCAGAATGAATTAAGCTCTGGTTTTATTGTTGAACAAAGTTTGTCATGTATGCATGGACAACGAGGGGAAAAGTTATTCCTTTGTCAACTTCTTTCTCTCTCCTCATGTAAGTCTTCCATGAAACAGCTCAGAAAAATAAATTCAGCAAATTCATCAGGTTATCCAGTAAGGGCTTCAGGAACCATAGAATGTGGCATAAGGGGACAAGTCTAGATTATTCAATGCAATTAAGCTACTGAAAATGCTATGCAGATTTAAGTAAAGTTTCGTCAAGGTGATTAGGGCCCACAGAATCGGAGTTTATCCCAGTTTCTATAGCATGAAGTGGAACAGGTAATAATAGTCACCTTCTGGACAACAAGCTAGTCTGTCGCCGAATTTATGCCTAAGCTGGTGCTGGTACCCATTTGTACCCAGAACGAGTTGAAAAATGGGTGTTAATTGTCTTTCCCAAGGAACACGATGTCGGACCTAGCATTGCCAGGATTTGAGCCTTGGACCTCATGATCCTTTTAATTTTTTTGCAATTTGTGTGTGTAAAATTTTAGTGTTGTGCAAAGTTAAAGGAAAATTCCCAATAGTGCGCAGATATAATATATAGATTATTTTATTTTGTTTGCGCTGTTGTTTTTCATTGGTGTGTGCAAACATTTCTCAACTGTGCGCACCTCTTCTCCCTGACGTGCACAGTTTAAAGGGAACATTGCATCCAAGCTTCTCTCACTCTTTGAATCTTTGAGATAAAAAAAGCTATTCACCACATAACAATTGTGTTATCAAAGCAAATGATATTGGCCTGGAATTCTTCTTACAAACACATTTAGTTACCGGGAGACTGGCAATGGGTAGAGAAGATTTTTGTGAGGCAATCAGAGGTGCCACATGCAAAAGGATAAGCAGGTGATGATGATGATGTCTTTAACTACTAAATGCACGAGGAATGCGATTCATGACTCTGATTGACAAAAATAATAATGCTATGGAAGTTTAACCTTTCAAAGGAGAAAACAAGACTAATTTAGTTTGGCTTTATATTTTTTTGCTATCAGAGATAAAAATACGTCGTAGAAATGTGACAATTTTAAGAAATAATTTCAAATTCAACAATAGCCATAAAACAATAGACAATGTAGATCTTTTGGATTTTGTTTGTTTCTTTGACTACTATTGCCCTTCGCCTGTGGAAGAATATAATTTCTATTATTGTGCAAGATATTTTGTAATTCTGTTTTGATAGAATGAAGGATTAAGTATCTATGTGTCTTGCCCTATCTATGTTTTTTCATCTGATGTGTGATTACTTACTTATTTCAATCAAACATTGTCAAATTATTTTGCAGGTTAATAAATAAAGCGCATCGACGTGTGCATCCAGAACGAAGTGGCAAGCAGCCAACCATGGCAAACTTTTGGCAGCAATTAAAAATCCTGTTATGGAGAAATGTTTTGTTGAAGAAAAGAAACAAAGCTCAACTATTTCAAGTAATTCTTTAATTTCTCTTTGCTTCTGTTTCCAATTTATTGGTCACTGGACTTGGATTTTTTTAAACAAATTGTAGAAGTTAATTCACATTAAGTTGTATACTGTCAATAATTATATCAGTTGTCTTAAACCTGGACATATTTTCACATCTGAAGGTTGAACCAAAGAATATATTGTTTGATCCTGAGGAGTTTGTTGTGTCGTATTGGTCTTCTAGTTATTATTAAAAGGAGCTTCATGAACAGGGTGAATACTTAGAAACAATTTAAGATTTTAATTTCTATGATAACATCTTTCTTTTTTCTTTTCCAGGAGCTGTTTTTTCCTGTGTATTTTGTGTGCATTCTGGCCATGATTCGAGCTTTTACCAAGCCTGATACTAAACCAAGCTTAACGTTTCCTTCCTATGAAATTAATGATACAGTATTCAATCAGCCTTTTTCTGCATCTTCTAAAATATATGTGACTCCCAACACACCACAGGTGAAACCAAATTTAAAAAATAAAAACTTGAAAATAAAGGATTGGAAATCTTTCAATTTCTGTACGTTGCTCATTTTTCTATACTGATTTTGGTCTTTCTCCTCTCTTTTAGAAGGGCCGAAGCATGATTTAACATTTTATAAAATAGTTGATATTTTATAGCACCTTTTCTGCTACTGAAATGTAAGTCACATGCTCCTAAATTATCTTTAAATGTTTTCAAAATTGCAACATAATAATATGCTGTAAATATCATATGCTTTATTATTTGTTGGATGTGTTAGTCAGGAGAAACATGTTTTGTAAGTTACAGATCATGCCTAAAATTATTGGAAAATTTGTCATTGTAGGATACAGAAGGAAGATTGTTTTGAATGTTTACAATCGTATACATTTTATATTTATAGAGCAGGGATGAAGGCACTCAGTGCTTTGATTGACATCGCAAGCTGATTTTTATTTTGCACTATTTATGTGAAAATTGTATGTATGCCTTAAACGCTGAGCATATTTTGTCTTGGTCTCACGGTTTGGTTGATTTATTCCTTATTTATTTGCTTTCTTTATGATATTTGTCAAATAGTGAGGAAAGTCATCAACCATGTAACTTTGCTTTTAATCATCAGGTTGATGGATGGATGCAAACTGTTGTATCACAGTTAAATGGACCTCCTCAATATCAGTTATTTGCAACTGAAGGAGATATTGAAACAGAATTCAGAAATGATAAAACGAATGTTGTGGCAGGCGTATCCTTCAACTACACTGGTGATCCCTATGCATATGCAATACGTACACGCTATGACAAAACCCCTAATACAGATTCAATCTTCGGTCGTGGTGGTGGTAAGATTTGTTTTCTTTTGAAGGAAAAAGGAAAAGGTTGTTTTAAATTAAAATATTATATTTATAAATGGTCTATTAATTAACTGTAAAATTATTTTCTTTACCTCTGTCAACATTAACTTTCGATTTTTAAGTTAAATGCTTTCAAAAAATTGTTTTTTGCTATTCTTACCTCTCAACATTTTCTCTTCCTTTCCTTTGAATTCAAACTTTGTTTCCTCAATGCCTTAATCCTGCCATTTCATTTCATTTTTATAATTATCTTTTCCTCCTTTATGTTGTTTGCACTACATGCACATGTACTGATTTGGAAATCCTCTCAGATATAATTTTATTTACATAGAATCAAGCTTTATCTCAAATACTCTGTGTTCATGCTTGGCTATGATAATCCTTGGAATGTTTATCGTTGTTTAAATTTTGCTATGATTGGTTTACAATAATTAAAAAATTACATTGTTTAGATGCCTTTTTTAATATGTGAATTTACAGGACAATGCCGTAACTCAGGCCAAGGAACTGAGGACTTCAATGGTTGTTCCCCAAATGGCTACATTACATCTGGATTTGCCCAGCTGCAATTAGCCGTGGAAAAACATATTGTTGAGGGTGAGGACAAACTATTTTCTTGTAATCTTGTGTTGCTTTTTGTATTTTCCTGTTTAACTTAAAAAATGTCAAGAATTACCTGAGCCCTTATGGGAAATTGTCTGCTATTAAAAATATCTGAGTGGCTGGTTAACATAGCAGTTGGTTGTGGTAGGCTCTCATTCCTGATGGTATGCTGTATATTTGTCTTGACATGTTGCCTCTGTATGTAGGGACAACTGATTTATTTTATCAATATGCTTTCTCAAAATGTACCATATATCATGGAATAAGTTTATAGATTCTTTAAATCAAACTACTGATAAAGTTTATTAATAGTCTTTGTATACGCTTGTATATAGATAAAAATCGGAAATTCTCCAGTGATTTCTCTGCAGTTATTACAGTTAAGACACTTGCAGTAAACATTCAATATAGGTTCTTTGAAGTGATTAGAGTTCTGACAAAGGGCTCAATTTATTGATTAATAATCAGGATGACTGTTTAAAAACATTAAATGTTTTATTGATAGAGGACAGGATGTTTATAAACTATAGAGTATTTATCACTTAGATGGGGACTTGCACAGATTTTAACTGAATCATATGACCATTATGTGCACAACATTTATTAGTGTAATAAACATTTTCATTATATTTAATGAACCTATAAATGAGAAAGGCAGTAAAGACCCCTTGTTTAGTTTTGTTTGAATCATTTCTTGGTTGATCAATACTTTTGTTGGACTAAACTGTAGTTTCCAATATCTTCTTGTTATTCATTTCCTTGATGAAAAACTTTAAGAAAATAAAATTTTGTCTTCGATTTGTGTATATTCAATCTGTTATGAACTTTGCTTATTTATTGTTTCTTCACTTGTCTATAGGAAGCTAATATTGTAAATCCAGACCCCTTTTCAAGAAATGTCTCTGTGCAACTTATGGACCTTGGGGAATTTGATCCAGACACAAGCTCTATTCAGCTTATTTCTTCCATCTATTTTGTATTTTCCTTCATGATCCTTGCCAGTTACTTGGCCGTGAATGTAGTGAATGAGAAAGAGAAAAGATTCGCGAGGGCATGATGATGATGGGTCTTCTTGACGGTCCTTTCTGGTAAGGTTCATTTGTATATCTTGTGTTGTATTGTAAGTTGGTGGAGTTATGTTCTCACTATGAAATTTGACTTGTTTTCAAGTGTTTTCATTCTATTCAAGATATGCTTCTTTATAAATATTGTGAATTTATTATGTCTTACTACAAAAGGCCTTTCCTGAACTTTTTATGGTATGCTTTTCATTTATCTTTGAAACTCTTCAACTCAAGTTATCTTATTGTAAACTGCTTGCTTATCAAACTGTCATTCATTGTTCCAAACAGGGCATGCATATATTTTATTAATTGATTTTTTTCTTTCTTTTTTGTGATAGAGTAGTGGGATGGGGGAATGAAAAGGTCACCGACATCAACAAAATAATAAGTGTACAAGAATGTATCTATTTTTTATGAAGAAAGATTATGATTGATATTTTGAAAGTTGTGGAGTAAGGAACATCCCCCATCTCATATTGAGCATTTCAAAGTGAATTCATATTGAATTCTTCTTGAGTTTAATCGATTCCATTAAAAGTTTATCTCAGTTGTGAGACAGCATGAAATAAAACTATCAATCATAATATTCTTGTATCTCATACAAATAACACTAAAGTTTTGTCTTTTTCTACTTTTGCAGGCTGTCTTGGGCTCTCATCTACTTTGCAATGGTCGTGTTTGCATCTACAATAATGATTGTGATCATAGCAGCCTCAGTATTTTAAGCAGAGTAACATGTTACTGCTCGCAATTATTTTTATTCTATATGGAACCCTTTATCACATTAGCCTTTATGTTCACCCCATTCTTCTCAAAAGCAAAGTCAGCAGGTGCTATAACAGGATTTGGAACTGTGATTATGAGTTCTCTGTATTTGGCTGTCAGTCAGACCAGAGATTCAGAAGTTACGACTCCAATGTACCTGCATGGTCACAGTGGCTGATGTGTCTCCTTTCTCCAATTGCCTTTTCAACATGCATTGACCAGGTACAAATTTTAGTTTTCAATGGTCTGTTTGATATCAACCCATGTTGACCATTCGCTCACCTTGTCTGACAGGTACTTTACCTTCATGTCAGTGAGGTTGCCTGGATCATAGGCTGATTTTTGTCTTTAAATTTTGAGGTTTATTACAACTGTGATCCTTATTATTCTTATTCTTTTTTCCTCTCATGTTATGCTTGCTTATAAATGAACTCATTGTACTTCAATAATCTACATTTCATTTTCCTTTTTGAAGACTATATGGTATTCATACTTTTTATTATCTACAAAGCAATACCTAAATCATGTAGTCAATTCCTAGCTATGATAGAGCCACACACACTACAAGGAGAAGGTTTTCTTTTCTTAAAGGTGAACGTGATGGGTAAGGCACAATGTATCAATGACCAGTCATTGCATACCTATGGTCAGTCGGAATGGAGGGTGCAACCCTCAGTCAAAAGAAAGAAATTTTGACCTCTCATAGGGCATTGTTTTGAGGACAACATCAAGTGTCAAATATGTCAAAATACAGTCTACCGCCTTTCATCAGACCACTGTTAATTTAACATCAAGTCTAATGCAATACAATCATTGGGAACAAATAAATCTCTTTTGTTCTCTACAAGAGATGTGACTTCAACACTCACTTTCGACAACAATATAGTATTAGACTGTTAAAAAGGATCATCATCATCATCATTGCCTTTTCATCCTATACCAGGGTATACACCATGAAAACAGACTTCTGCTTATTCCTATCCTGGGTATTTCTTGTTAAATCCTTCCACAAAAGACTTCCCTTTTCAAATCATCCTCCACTAGCCTTCTCCAGATTATTTGTGGTCTACCACTAATCTTTTGCCCCTGTGGGTTCCACTGAAGTGCATGTCTTGTAGTATTTTGCTGAGGTTTTCTGAGGGTGTGTCATATCCATCTCCATCTCCGCTGACTATTTCTTCTGCTATTAGTTTTTGTGCTGTTTTTTTCCCAGTTTGTTTCATTTTGAATTTTATCTTACCACTGAATCCATAGTATTTTCCTAAAGCAGGTATTGACAAAGCTCTGGAGTTATCTGCTCCAGGTCTTAGAGGGGCTCCAGGTCTTTCACCCATATCACAGCACCGGTTTGACATTTGAGCTAAAATCTTATCTTTGTTTTAGTGGTGAAGTTGAGGTCTTTCAAGATTTTGTTTAAATTCTTGAATGCTGTTCTTGATTTTCCTATTCTTGTCTTAATATCTGCTGTAGCTCCCTACATTATCTACTACACTGCCAAGATAGGTAAAGTTGTCCACTACTTCCAAAGGCTTATTGTCCACAGTGATTGGTTCAGAGCTTGTCATTTTTATTTTGAGTATCTTTAATTTTTCGGGATGTATTCTGACAGACTTGTCATTTTACTCTGCATCTGCTGCTGGTTGTGTGTTAGTAGTGCCAGGTCGTCTGCAAATAAAGATCATCTAGATGGGTCTATAATGTCCACTGAATGCCATTTCTTCTTCCCTGCTGTTGATTCTTTCATAAGTCAGCCAATTGCCAAACTGAAGAGGAATGGTGATAGTATGCAACATTGTCTTGCGCCTATTTTTATCTCAAAGCTGTTTGTAAGTTGTCCATCATGTAAAATCCTGCTATTCGTACCATTGTACATCTTTTTTGTTAGGTTGACTATTTTCTGGGGTATACCATAGTGCCTTATGATTTTTCATAAGGTTGCCCTATCCATACTGTCAAATGCGTTTCGATCAACGGTTTATTATCAATGATGAGTTCCATTCAACACCCTGTTCAATGATGATTCTTAAAGCTGCAATCTGGTCCATACAAGAGCCGTTTTCTTTCCCCGGAAGCTTGCCTGCTGGTCTCTCTGAGGTGTTCATCTATGGCATCCTTGGTTATAAAGGATACTGCAAAATTATTGTCAGCTTTACCTCGGACCATAAACACTTTCTTATCTCTTAAATGCCTCAGTCTGCTATTTTTAATAAGATTTCTATTAAATGTCTTCTTCACTTGTAAACCTCAATAAGCTGCAAATTCTTTCGTGAGGAAATGTCCTTAAACACATTTTAACATCAGCACTATATGAAAGTGTAGTGCCTGAAGCAAAGTGGTATGACTGCTTGATTTGGGATTTTAACGTCCTGGGTTCAAAAATTGGCAATGCAAATCCGTCATTGTTTTCCTTTGGCAAGATTCTTAACTATACTTCCCCACTCGACTCAGGTGCAAATTGGTTCCATTATCAGCTTTGGAATAAAACTTGAGACAAACTAGTGTCCAGTCCAGGAAGAAATGTAGTATCACCTGTTCCTATTCACTCTATAGAATCTGGGACAAGCTACAACGCTTAGGCTGTAACAGCCTTGAAGTATCTATATTCATGGAGGAAGACAAGACGTTTTACTGGTTATTTGTAATTTCTCTTTCACTGGTTAATTTTGCTTCTTCAAAGGCACTCTTCTTGGATATCCGGAGGTCTGGATTTGGCTTTGATGACTCTTTAACCACCGGAAAATTTCCACTGTATGCCCCAATACTGATGATGGCTATCGACAGTATTATTTACGTCGTTCTCCTGATTTACTTTGATAAAGTCATTCCAGGTAAGTAGTTTGAGGCAGCCATGGAGTTTTCATTTTCATATGCAAAATCTCAAATTCAAAAAGCTTAGACAACTGAGACTTTGGAAATAAACTTTTTTGCTTTGTTAGTTTGTTATTGTTTAGGTTTTGTTCGTTATTCGTTGGTTTGAGGACAAGACCGAATAGGCCTAACTGTTTCTCATAGATCTGTTACATTCTTCTCTCACAAGGGGTGGGTTTGGTGAACACATTCGGAAATAGGAATAATTTTTTAATTGGTTGACATGTGTGTCATACAGAGCAGATATCAATGGGTAAAAATGACGCAAGACCTTTCTCAGATTTTCTCACATTGATCAAAGACAAAGAATCGATTGGACTGTCCACGAATAACGCCAATTGATGACCGATTCAGGGAGGGAAGGGGCGGACAAAGGTGACTAGAGCCAAGACAGCCAAGACTAGTTTCATTGTCGTATGTATCGTACACATAGTTAATCTAGATATCAAACACACACACATGTGTGACAGATTTTGTCATTGGGACGAGGCAAGGAGAGGTTATTGAATTTTTTCCCCACAGGAATTGACTCTTTAAATGTAACAAATTGAAGACAGACTTACAAATTGAGCCAGCCATTGTTGCATTTTGAGGGGGTAATTAGTGTTGTAAAATTCAGTTACAAGAAAAAATGTCTTGTTTAAGAATTGCTTTTTTTATGGCGCCTAAGCTAAACCCTTGGAGGTATTGTTCATTAACACAAGTGTGAATTTTTTATACACCCCCAGCTAGCTATCGGAAAGCATATAAGTGTTTTGTATATAAATAAAAATAGAACAATCCTCTCAACATACTCTGCTTGTTACCCTATGATTTCTTCCCCAGGAGAATATGGAGTTCGTTATCATCCATTGTTTTTCCTCATGCCTTCTTATTGGTGCCCTAAACAACATGATGCGAGTGAGTTAATCCAGCTGACACTTACCAAAAGTCATAGCGACCAGCAAGTAGATATAGAGTTTATGCCTTCAAGCATGAATGACCGTATTGCAATGAAGTAAGTTGTATCACTGGGAGAACATTATGTATGCAAAGATGTCAAAACCAGTTCATAAAAAATATATTTTGTACTTTTTTTTGGCTTTGAGTCCGTAAGTCTGTATTTTCCTTGAATAGTACGTATATTGAAGGTTCATTGTATTACTTTTTTTTTAAACCCTAAGCTTACGGAGAAATTGTGGTAAAAATCCAGAGACGCCATTCTGAGTTTGCAAAACTACCGTTACATTTCACAAAAATGGCCAACAGTCAACAGATTTTTTGTTATTTACCTTAAAGGGGTTAATTTAAGTTAAATTATCAATGTTTTCTGCATTAAATTAAGCCATCTGGCAATTCATGTGGCCAGAGTCTGTTTTTCAATTTGAAAAGGTTGGCAGCTATGAGTATGAAATGAGAAACAAATGAATAATAAAGTCTTCCCATGATGCTCCTTTTTGAGAGTTTTACTTCTAATAAATTGAAGGGGTCAATTCAATAGTGTGCTTAAGTCACAATTACATCATTTAGAGAAAAATGCCAAAAACCATGGGCTTGAGCACTGTTGGCTTTGGGAATTCCAAGTTTTAAATGATGTATTTTCATCATATCATTTTGATACTTTTTCAGGAAGCATGATTTCCTTTTATTCCCTAGCATTATCTATCTATCTCGTTTTTCACGAAAATGAACTTAGGCACATTATTGAACTGACGCCTTCAATTATAGACAAAGGTTTTGCGTTTTGATATTCTGGCTCAGTTCAGATATCTGGTTTGTGACCTTCAATAAAAATACTCTTCTAGATTTACCTTGGTTCAGAGTACTTCAGTTTCTGTGCTAAATTTAATTATTGCTTGTTACACATATATATATTATAGCTTGATTTATTTTTACTGTATTTTTCAACATGAATCTTATCTTAATAAAACAACTTGTTATCCAGAAAATTGACTTAATTCTTTTTAAAATTGGGCAACTACTCACCCATACAATCAACTTAACTCTTTTTTAAACTAATGCAACGTGTACATAAGATTAACTTAATTCTTATTAAAATTTGGCAACTTGTCACCCATATAAACAACTTAACTCATATTAAAGTAAGGCAATATGTCACCCATACAATCACGTATTAAAGTAAGGCAATATGTCACCCATACAATTAACTTGACTCTTATTAAAGTAAGGCAACCTGCCACCCATACAATCAACTCAAGTCTTATTAAAGTTAAATAACTTACAACACAGAAAATCATCTTAATTTTTTTTTTTATTAAAGGCGCAATTCTATCACTTGTCTCCATGGTTTTTTCCCATTCATTCTGTTAAATTTTCTCATCTTTGTTCCTGCGGGGCTCTAACAGCTGTATCATGTTTATAACTACTTACATCAATATGCCTTTTAACTTATTTTCAAATACCGTCTGATCATGTATTCCTTAAGTTCTCAGGGAAGTTTGTTTAAGAAAAGAAAAGCTTTAGCTTTTAGCCATTAGTCATTAGTCATTGGTGAAAGACGATTTTATTTTTCTGCATATCAGTTTGTTTGATTTTTGTCTCTGTTACCCACAGAATCACGTCGTTGACAAAATCATTCAAGATGAAAGGGCAAGTTGTAAAAGCTGTCAGTGGTACGTCTTTTTGTTGATTCAATCACACCATGCATGAAGGATTTATTAAATAACATTAGTTGAATGGAAGGTGGGGTGGGGCCCTACTCTAAAATGAATAATATTTTGGGACCATTATTACTTTGACTGTTTAGATTTGCTGTCACATGTTGAGTGCTGAAGTTGTTAACATTGGGGTTTTTGGAAGGGGTGAATGTAGTTTGGTCAGTGGGGAGGGAGGGAGGGAGGGAGGGAGGATGGGAGAGAGAGAGAGAGAGAGAGAGAGAGAGAGAGAGAGAGAGAGAGAGAGAGAGAGAGAGAGAGAGAGAGAGAGAGAGTGTGTGTGTGTCTGTGTGTGTGTGTGTTAATGTTTATAAATAAGTACACGTTACTTGAATCAGTTGTCTTAAGTTGTGTGGTAATGTAGGATTTTTTTTCATATTAGAAGTAATATTTCCACATTTTCTCATTGGTAACTATTTTTTTATTTTTCATATGCTTTTGCCAATATTGAAAATGTATGATTCATCATGGGATGACAGTTACAAAATACACGGTCAAAGAGTAAAAGCAAACACTGGATTTCATTTTGTCAGCGCAAAGATTGAAGAATGTGTGATAGCCTGCAAAAAAACCTTTTTGACTTTTGTATTTATGTATGATTTATGTAATGTTTGATTCCATTTTGTTTTGTTGTACCTTTTCGGTCTTTTTTTTTTCTTCAGATTTTGATCTAGACATATATGAAGGTCAAATTACTTTGCCTGTTAGGTCATAATGGAGCTGGCAAAACAACTCATGAATATGTTGACTGGAGTCGTCCCTCCTACTTCAGGAAGTGCAACAGTCTTGGGCTGGGTGTGTTTTAAGATTTGGAACACCATAAAACAGTATACTAGACATATTTAGTGTACCTTTAGTATGCCAGGTTCTAGTAATGTATTTAACATCTCCTTGCTCTTGGAATTTCTGTTTTGTTTTTTACTTCAAGAAGGGGAGAATGATTTCCCAAGGATGCAAAAATACAAACAAAGATGTAAATGGTGTTTTTTTGTTTCATGCATTTCTTTTGTCTTGTTTGGTTACATAAGGTACTCACCAGAGCTGGCCATTATTGGCAGTCATCAGCTGTCCTATGCAGTTTTTTCCTGGCTAGGACCGATACCTTTAATTTTTTCTGAAATTTCTTCTCCATGTCTCTCAGGGTAGGGCCCTTCCCTTGTTCCATACTTGTTTAAGTCCATTTAATGTTACCTTTGTTACTGCAGCTGGAGGTATACAAAACACATCCAATCCAATCCAGTTAGTCGCAGCTTCATGTGGATGATGAAGATGATCGCAGCTGTATAAGTGAAATGGACAGGCAGACATACCTAGCTGTGCCTCAGAATGATGTTATTGATTTTTGGTTAAAAATTGGGGGTATCATTTATGTTCCTTATTATGTGTTCAGGTCGAATTCCATATCCGGATGGTGTTTGACATGAAGGAGTCCAGATGGACATTCACTTGTGTATGTTGAACAAGATATGTGTTACTCTTTCTTCAACATATCGCTCACACTTTCACTTCTTCTGTTTTTGTTATAAAGAAATCTACGTTCTCTTCTTTTAATTTTTCTGAGCTTTCCTCTGTTTCTTAGATTGTGGGTCCCAAACACTAGCACTGTACTCCAACATTGGTGTTACAAAGACTTTGATACTTTTTCTCTTATGCTTTTGGACATGACGACATTTTTCTTCTCATGAAGCCAAATTTGGTGCATGTGATGTTGTAGCAACATTTTATGGCCTAAAACCAAGCCAAGCTACTCTGCTTTTGATGTTGTATGAATAAAGCAATGGAAATTAAAAATAATAACGAACAAAAACAAAATGCAAATCTTATGTAAAAATTATTATTAGCATATTAGTGTAAAATTTGTTGATAATTGAATAAGTCAACACGCATGAACAAAGAACAATCACTTATCAACATATTTGTCTTTGGCTAATGACAAAGTTGCAACAACACAAAGTACACTATGCACACACAATAATCTGTAATATATATATTAATTGCATTTTTATTTCCATTATAAATATACTACATGTAGATCTCTAATGTCTTAAATTCTATTTTTTATTTCAGAATATAACAAACCCAGATGAGATGAAACAAATTCGACAAATGTGGGGATATGTCCCCAACACAATATTTTATATGACAAACTGTCATGCAGAGAACACCTCCAAATGTTTGCAGAGATCAAAGGGGTACCTTCATGATGTGAATGAAATGGTAAGAGTGTTTGCGTAAATTATGAAATCAACCAGCAGCTTTATGAATTAATTCAAAAAATATTTGAACATACATTCATAAACTTAAAGGATTTTACCCATTACTCATATCTTTCTATCTTCAAAGGCAAAGTAAATTAAGTCAAAGGGCATAATTGTCAAAGCATATGAGCTAAATGCCACAGACATATTGATGAATAAGGACAGGAAATAAATATTGAAGCCCTGCAGGAGCAAAGACAAGATGAAAACAGAGGAATAGACAAAACAATCTTTGAGCATCAGACAGAATCGAACTTGGATCTCTATGTCGGCACCCATGGCCTTGCCGTAACAACCATGCCAACCATGCTCCTGAACAAACTGTCAATGAAGATAACTGCTAAAGATAAAGAGAAAGATGGATTTATAGTCTGTATCCCCACACAAGTGCAGGCTCACTGACTGTACATCATTTGTCCCCCAGCAGGCCATTTCATTCAAAGTCCCTGGGCGATGTTGTAGAACAGAGGCAGCCTATAGGCTGTTTGGTACTAACGCTCTGGCAAGATCTTTTTCTACCTGTGAAGGGGTTAAATGAGGAAAGTAAAGTAAAGTTTCTTTCCTAAGAATACAACGTTTGGGGGAAAACCAGCTGTGAAGATTGAACCAGTATCGTCATTATTACAGGCTCACAACACTACGGTTTAACTGCAATGCCTCAATCACCTCTATATGCTAGTCATAATTATGCCCATAGGAATGATCTTGCGAACGAAATTCCTGTTATAGGAGCATAGTTGGCATGGTTGATAATGTACTCTCCTTCCATGTCGATGGGATGGGTGCTGACATAGAGGTTGTGAGTTTGATTTCTATCTGGTGCCCAGATATATTTTTTATCTATCTATTTCTTTGAATTTGTCTCGCTTTGTTCTCACGGCGCTTTTACTATTTATTATGTTGTCCTTACTCATCACTTTTTTGACTTGCCCCTTTTACTGTTGATTTTTAGACATAGTGATAAAAGTATATTCCTGTCAGAGTAATTAAACCTTATCCTGCTGTTCATGCCAATAAACCTTTTTTTTTTTTTTTTACCTAGGTCTATTTAGCACACTAACATGTTCAATTAACTTTGGTCCCTTTTCTCCTCAATTTTTTTTATTTTTTCTCTGTTTGCTCCCCTGCTCATGTCTTTTTTTCTCTTCTTGTATTTTTCTTTATTTCTTGCCTTGTCCCCTTCCTTTTGTCCACTTTCTCTTCGAACTTTGTTGTGTTTGCATGACTTGCTTTTTCTGTCTTTGTCTGTCTCTGTCCTGCCTGTACTGTTGATTTTGTGTGTACATTTTCTTTCTCTAATATTTTTGTTTGATAAAATAGACTGTATTCCTGTTCTCACCTCTTGAAAGATAATTCCAAGTCATAATTATCATTTTTCTGTAGAAAAAGTTGAGTAAAGTAAGTCTCATATTCAAAGTTCATGACTGAATAAAGAGTAATCGGACTCTGCATAACATAGGGTAATCAGACTCTTTACCTAGGTCTAGACTTTAACATAGGGTAATCAGGACTATACATAGGGTTCAGGACTTGCATAACATAGGGTTGGTCCCTTTTCTCTGCATAATGTAGAGGTAATCAACTTTTTGTTATTGCTTTCCGCACCGCCTTGAAAGTACAAGATACAATAGCTGTATGGACATGTATAATTCATTATTCATGACTGAAAAGATGTGTATGTAAATGCATATACTATAGACATCTGGGAATGTGTGTAAAATCCTACTTAGCTTTTGATCTTGTAAGAAATGATAGCTCTTCTTGTTTTATACATAAAGAATTTATACCTTTTTTAAAATCCTTACGTTGTTTTGACAGTCATAAAGTTGTTATATCGTATTTTAGATGAATCACAGTGCGTATTATGTTTTATTTTAATCAACAGGTTAAACAAGCAATGGAGGATGTTGGTCTGACTAGTCAAGCTGAGACTTTTTCTAAAGATCTTAGCGGAGGACAGAAGAGGAAGTTGTCTGTTGCTATCGCTCTCATTGGGGATCCAAAGGTACCTTGTCACTTCATAAAATATGTGTATGTCTTGCCAGCGTCTTTAGGTAATGAAAAGGATATGGTACATTCTTTATAGTCATTTTCAATATTTGTTATTATTGAGATATGTTCAAGAATTTTGTACTCTTTCAATATCAGTAGTTTGTGAATTTGTTATTCATAGGAGGTACAATTGATTGTATATTTTGTGATGTTTCATTGAAATGAAGTGAAAACCAGTTCTTGTCCTTCAGATTGAACGTTCAATATCCTTTTTGTATATATCCCAAATGAAATTTGAAATGTTTTAACATGGATATATATGCAAATTTTTTTTGTTTTTGTTTTTGTTGTAGTTGATATTTCTTGATGAGCCAACAGCAGGCATGGATCCTTATTCCAGGCGACATTTATGGACTTTATTGAAAAGGAGAAAGGAAGGACGTGTTGTATTGCTCACTACACATTTCATGGATGAAGCTGATATTCTATCAGGTTTTTCTTTGCTTTTTCCCCTAGGTTTCGCTTTGTTTCCCCCCCCTTTTATAAGGAAATTGGAGGTTCGAAAGCTCAGTTAGTAGAGCGTCTGACTACCACCCAGGAGGCCTAGTTTGATTCCCAGTCCGGGCAAGTTTTCTGGCCCTCCTGTCGACCCAACATTGAAATGGTTAGCTAGGTCTTTTCGGACTCAGTCAAAGTAAAGGTGGCATAGACAACTTTGACAATTTACCACATTATGCCATATACCTAGAAAAATTGGGACTCTATTCCTGGTTACCCTCTGCTCAACTCTCAGTATGGGACTTGCTTTATTTTTATATAGGAAATCGAACCAGACTCATATTGATAACTCAACATATCAAAGTTGATTTTCTAAATAAAATCCACCAATCAATATATACTGACCAGGATCCTTGATAGTAAAAATAAGAAATACCGGCATGTTAAAAAGTGAAAACAAAATATGAATTCTTTTTTTCTTGTCAGCTCATTTAAAAATTGTTTAGTAGCTTTATATATTTTGATAACATTTATGTATGTCAATCCTTATGGTCAAATGTAAATGTTTATAAAATTGACTATTTATGTCAGCTTTTGTTCAACTTGTATGGCTTTCAACACAATGATCAGCATAGCTAAACAACACAAAAGACTTATGATAAGCACACATTTTCATGTTTTATATTAAACCATGTAGTTTACATGTTTTTATATATATACACATACTTTTTGTTTTTGCAGATCGAAAAGCATTCATAAGAAAAGGGATGCTGAGATGTTGTGGATCGTCTCTGTTTTTGAAAACAAATTTGGCATTGGATATCATTTAACGTAAGCATATATATGCAATCAAAGTGCGTTCCTTTTTTAATCAACAGGACGTCAGGTTACGGGTAAAAATCAAATGCTTTTGTGGTCCTTCTTCTTAATTAATATCTGAATTTGGACACATTTAACAACTAAGGTTAAAGTTTTGTTTAAAAGTCACCCAAAATTATAACCACTCTGCAACAGTTTTATGGTTTTTATTAACAAATTTTGGGATTCAGCAGCGTGTGAACTGTATTACATTTTAACTGTTACTACTATACTTGTACTACCATGACATGATAGCTCTATTGTAACCAAAAGCTTTTTATCACATGTGTGTGTGTAGTTTGTTCATGCCTATGGGAAAACCATTGCTTGTCTGAGTATAATTTGCCATATAACGTTTTGCATTCAATTAATTTTGTTTACATTTCAAAGCATGCCTTAAATGTATCATGAATTTTAATGAGTTTCCTAGCAGTGATTTTGGCTTTTACATTGTCACATAATACTTTTTTTTGCTGCTCTTTACTCACAATAATCAGTATGCTGTGCCTTCTTCTTTCTTTCTCTAAAAAAAGTTTTGAAAGACTGATAGAAGATTTCCATTCGTATCATTAGTTAGTTTATCATAAATAATGACAGTATTATCAATAATGACAGTATCATCAATAATGACGGTATCATCAAATAATGACAGTATACTTACACAATCATTAATAATTCTTCAGCATGGTAGTCGAACCTACAAGTCAGACAGATCAAATAACAAGCATGTTGACTTCTGTCATATCTGGGATTTCCTTTGAACGTTCACATGGCAAAGAATTGTCATACACTATACCTCTTAGTGATGTGTCCATGTTTGCTGGTAAGATAATATAGCATATCTCTTCTTTAACTGTATCTCTCTCTGACTCTCTGTCTCTCTCTGTCTCTGATTTTCTGTCTCTGACTGTCTGTCTCTGTCTGTCTGTCTCTCTTCTCTATCTAAATTCTATCTACCTATCTATCTATCTATCCCATCTGTCTATCTATCTATCTATCTATCTATCTCTATCTATCTATATATCTATCTATCTATCTATATATATATATATATATCTATCTATCTCTATATATATATGTAATAAGAGAACAAGAAGGAGAAGGATCAGGATGACCATCAGTAATGTATGAGCCAGTACAATTTCAATCTGTCGACCTTACTACTTTGTTCATCATCCATTCATTATTCCTCACTCATCACCATCACTCCTTTATATATATTTATATATATATTTATAACATATATATTTAGATAGATACATTTGTGTATATTATAGATAGAGTGAATTTAAATGAAGTATATTTCACTGTATACTATGTACTTCCATGCATACATATATACATACACACAGATAGACAGACAGACACACATATATGCACACACACCTGCACATATGCACATACATACATTAAAGACACGAAATGGTTTTGTATTTGTTTATCCGATTTCTACTTTTCTCTTTTCTTACATTTTTCCTTTTTCTTAGAATTATTTGGAAAAATTGATTCATTTTCAAAAACCTTGGCATCAGAAGCTATGGAGTGTCTATGACTACGCTTGAGGAAGTGTTTCTCAAATTGGGTAAGTAGATGTGACGGTTCATTAGAAATGGAAAATAGTGAATTTTTTTTTTCAAGATAATAGATAGAGATGGATTTATAGATTGTATTATGGACTCACTGACTTTACGCCATTTATTTACCAGCAAGCCGTTTCATTCAAAATCCTTCTCAACTCCCAGGGGAGCCGACAGCCTTGTTAACCCTTTGAGCCGTGGGCCCGGTAAACCGGGAATTTAAAGGGCAGCCAGAATAGCCGTGGGCCCGGTAGACCGGGAATTGGGTTAGCACATGGTGTAATACTAAAAAATAGTCGACCAATCGCGGTTAAATCTCTCAACGAGGGAGATTTAGGAAAGTGGAAATGGCATCCTCCACATTGTTGTGACTTCGTGTGTTTTTTCTTGTGAAAATATTGAAAATTATTGAAAATGAAGCGAGCACTCGACCAACCCTCTACTTCGACTGGTAAAAGGGCTAGATCTAGAATGTTTACCACACAACAGGCGATCGATTCGTTCGATGTTTCAGATGCAGAAGACCTTGACTGTGATATCTATGAGTCAAGTAGTGATAGTTCTAGATCCAGTGATAGTGAGAGTAATGAAAGTGAGCTTTCGTTGGGTGATATTGTAAGTAATGTTAGGCCAAGGGGAAAAGGGGGGCGTGTCACTTGCAAGCAAGTATCTGTGCATCAAACGTGGATCCACCTGCTGGTTAGATTGGCACACAAAGGTGGAATTCTGGTGCTAGACTTCAGGTAGACCCTTTGAGTATATTATGTTGAAATTTCATCAGTTTCTAACAACTTATTTGCATGTTATGAGTGTTTTACTAATCTCTGTTCGTTTTTTGTAATTTTCGCTCAGGAGGCCAGGTATATAGGGCAGATAAATATAGGGCCTTATGTCTCAAAGGGTTAAGTAATTCAACTAACATTGTGACAAGATCCTTCCCTGCCTATAATTGGGTTCTCATTCACACCTGACTGGAGGGAGAAAAGCAGAGTGAAATACTTTTCTCAAGAGTACAACGTCATGAAAAAAAAATCCCTTGGGCAGCCAGAGTTTTGAATCAGCATCGCCGTGATTAAATCCTCACAATGCTACAGATTGTGCCACAACGCACCTCAAAAGTTACTCAAAATTGAATTGGCATAGAAATATGTGTGGTGAGGGAGAAAAACATAAGGAGTGGATGAGGAAGTGGTGAGATGATGAAGGAGTTTGTAATGAATATTAAAAAAAGAAAAAAAGAAAAAGACATAAGTAAAGCAATTATATACATTAAAATATGCACCAGAGAACAAAGCAGGATAGATAATTTTCTCTATTTTTCAAAGATGGCTCAGGATTGTTGGGATATGATCAAAAGCATAGGATCTCTCCATATCAAAGAGGTACATGTATGTGATACATGTGTTTTCAATACAACATTTTACTGAATGCCCTTTTAACCAAATTGAACCAACTTGTTGTCTTACATAGTCATGATAGCTTTAGCTGTATCATCTATTCAGAGGGACAAGAACACGAGGAGGAACCTGAAGCAATTCACAACAATGGCTTCACTGCTGATCAAGAGGATGTGAACTTGAAATGGAGGCTTTGAAACAGATCAATTTGGACGTGATGTCACTGATCCAAAGCACTGTGGAAGCAGAGATTCAGGACCATGATTTGGGTAAGAACGCAAATATTTCGCTATTGTTGTATTGAAGATTTATTTTGAAAATTACTGTATGAAATGAGCTTCAAAAGTGAAGTATATTAATATTAAACCATTATCTGAAATGTGAGTAATATTTTGGTAGCCAGTGCCTTGGAAGGTTGCCACTTATGCTACTTTAATCCAGCTATCAGAACATTGAATGCAAGGCTATCTTTTGTGGCCTGTGCCAAATAAACACCTAGGTTTTGATATAAGTATAAGTACCCCTCTAGGTATAGCTGCTCGAGGGACTCTTCTATTTTTGCTTTGAGGCAAATTTGAAGTGTTTCTTCATATATGCTAAGACTAAGATCTTTTTTTTATATCGTAACTCTACCTGCGGCTGCCAGCGGCTGTTCGGCATTTAAACAATCTTTTGGCTGCTAGCAGTGGCCGCTCAGGAGTTAAAGAGTTAAGATGTGTTTGAAAACATACTACTTAGCTATTGTTTGATTTTCATTTTCATTGCAATTTTTGTCATTTTTATTCGTTCAACTCACTTTTATAGAATTATTCATAGAATCACCCAGAGTTCCATATAGGTCTACAGCACTTTCAAAATTATAGAAGAAAATGTTTCTCACTTGAGATGAGAGCTAAAATAATTGAGCAAGGTGGGAGAGAATCGAAGGCATGAAATTGTTAAAAGCTGTGAAATCAATGGGATTTCCTCTAGCACTATCTACCCATTGCTTGAAAATTAGGAGGCTAATATGGTTGTCCTAATAAAGTGAATTTCAGCCCTAAAATAAAAATGCAACAAAATGATATAAAAGTGGTACCTGCTTAGATAGGTATGTTTCCCCATACATCTTCTGGCTTGTATCACCTGAATGATTCTCACTGTTCTCTGTAGGGAGAAATGGGAGATAAAAGAATTTTTAGAAGCAACGATCTTACAGATAACTCATACATTGAAGTTGTGGCGTGATGGTGACAATTTCCATCATTTGGCTATTTGGCCACCTCCTGTTTTTTGAAAATAAGGTTTGATGTCTGTCCTTTGTAATAGAAGAGTTATGGTTTGTCAAATATTTGTACCTGATAATTTCCATCATTTGGCTATTTGGCCAACTTTTGTTTTTGCAGATAAGATTTCTGTCTGTCCTTCGAAATGGAAGAGTTATAATTGGCCAAATCTTTGTGCCTGTAGTGTTTGTGGTCGTTGCATTAGTTATACTGAAAAAGTGCTAAGACACCGACTAAAAACGAACCAGGACCTTTAGCCTTATAGGTCATCACTGTATGTCAATACGTCATTGAATACTAAAAAACATCTCTATTGGTTTTCAATTCTGTTGGTGAGTATCATATTGCAGGGGAAAAAAATGACATTATAGTAAAGATAAATAAATAAATAAATAAAAAGAAAAGACTGATTGGTTGTTTGCTTGGCCACCCACATTACTCGTGCGCAGTGAACTGCAATGTCCTAGTAAGACCTGTCAAATACTTTTGTAGAACCATTGCAAATTGCTGATAAATCTATCATGAGGGGAGTAAGGGAGGGAGCAAGAGAGAGAGAGACACACACACACATACACACACACGTACACACACATACACACACACACAGCCAGTAGCTGATAGATCAACCATACCCATAGGCAGACCTTCCAAACAGTCAGAGTTGTTAATGGCTTGAGGTATTAGACGGGTTTTACAAAGAAGTTCATTTTTTTGTTTTTATTTCTTATTTTTCATTTTCATTATTCTTTTTTCATGAAGATTGTTTACATGAAAGTTCATTTCACTATTCACAAAAGCTGCACCCATGTAAGTAGGCTGCATTTAATTAGCACAATGCCTGGACTGCTCTAATCAAGGAAGATTTATGTAGTATTTGGTATTAATGGTATCAAGCTTCAGTTATATTTAATGAAGAATCTGATTCTGAACTCAGATTTGGTCTTTTCGACAAAAAAAGTTTGACAAAAAAAAGGGCTCACTCCTTTCTGTCTCACAGTTCCATTCATTTTCACATAAACTGAAACTGTTTACTTCTTAGCAGCTGAATTCTTCATTGGTCAAAAATTAAAAGTGAAAAATGAAGTTCTATGTGAAAATGATCAGTAATTTATGTTATTTTCTTCCTTGTGAAGAAGAAAAATTATTGGAAAATAAAATAAAAATGAAGTTCTATGTAAAAACGACTAGAGACGTCCTTTTTGTTTAAACTATTCAAACAAGAAGTAATGACCATATTGAGAGTTTACAGTGTACGTTAAGACAGTCTTAGTGTACACTACGGGTCTAGCTTGTTTTAATTGCAGTGCACAGCGGACTCTCAAAATATCATCAACACTTGGAGTACTGACATGGAAGTTGACAGTTATGCTACAGGTTCCACAAACTTCACAGCTGTTATGCCTCATTACATGGGAGTGCAGATGGACAATCTAACTGGCCAGGTACCCCAGCATGAAGACGGCAATATATATATAGGATATTATATGCATTTTAGTGAATTAAGGGATATATGTATGCAAGTTAATGATGTTGATAGTTTTATGAAATTTATACTCAGAACACAGAAAAGTTATAATAAAAATTTAGTTACTTAAAATAATCAGTTAACCCGGGCATCGTTGGGGTCCTTAACTAGTACATGTATGCATTATATAGAATAATATACCCGGTGTTGGCCTGTTAACTGATTATTTTTAATTATATGTTTGTTTAAACTGTTCTGTACCTTTTTCATAAGCCTTTGCAACACTATCTTTACATACCTGATCCATGTGTTTTGCAATACCTATAATACAATTGTACAGATAAACAGCAACAGTGGAGCTGAAATGAGTTGGAAACTGTTTTTAACTCTTTTCATTTTCAATTTACAGATCCTCACAAATTTTGTGGCTCTCTACAATTCCACAGCTAACCATGGCATCCCCATTGCTATAAACCTAGCTTCCCAAAGCATTCTCAACTCTTCAAATAAGAATTTTGTTTTAAACTGTACCAGTCATCCCTGGCCAGATGTGAGTAGCAAACAAGAATATGATTCATCGACTATGCTGGCAGGCATGTTCATAGGAATGGCTTTTCTTGGCATTATTCCTGGCTTTGCAGGAGAAATTGTTCGAGATCGAGAGGTGAGCTTCATGACACTTTGGTTATTACTTTTGAAATGAAACTGTTTAAAATTTGTATTAGCTAAAAGGGATACTAAGTATATATATAGACTAAAAAAAATAATTTTGAATTTAAATTGACTTTCCACATTTGCTGCTGAACACATTTCAGGTTATGAAACAAAATTGTTTACATAGCAAGATAATCTGTAAGTTTCACACAGATTTTGGGAACATTGCTCTGGTCTCAAATCCTTCTCAATGATTACAAGAGGCAATTTTCTTTGTGTGTATGAAATTTGTAAAAATTATTATTTTAGCTAAGAGAGGAACTTAAAGACTACTACAATCTAGTCTATTGTTTGATCTATCAGCTGCTTATGAAAGTTAATACTTAATTTTCATAAAATAATTGTTGTTGTTTAAAATAGTTTTTCATTGTAGATTAGAAGTAGTGCATCTGATTCGAACCATCCCTATCTGAAGTATCATCATCATCATTATCATCTATGCCTCTCACCCCTGTCAGGGTATAGGCCATGTACAAGCAAATTCCACCTCCTCTGTCTTGGGCTATCCTTCCAAGCTTGCTCCATGTGAGCCTCATCTCTTATATATCTCTACAAACGCATTTTTTCCTTGCCTCGCATTCCTTGTGGGTTCCATTGCAATGCCTGTCTGGTGATGTTGCTGCTTGATTTTCTTAAATGTCCTATCCATCGCCACTTTGGAGTCCTAACTCTTCCTCTATTGGTTTTTGTCTTGTTCATACCCAAAGGTCTTCGTTCCTTACGTTGTCTTGCCTTTTGATTTTCAAGATATTTTTCATGTATCTGCTGATGAAGGTCTTAACTTTGTTCAGCACTATTTTTGTAGTCATCCACGTTTTGCTGACTTTTAACGTTTGAATTAAGAAGCCGAATCTTTGTGCGTAGTGAGATGTTACTTGCTTTGGTACACCTTTGATAATTGGTTGAAGGCTGTTCTTGCTTTGGCAAATCTTGTTTTCACATCAGCTTCAGTCCTGCCTTGTTTGTCGATGATACTTCTAGGTAACCATCTAAAGCAATGCAACTAAAAATTGTAACAGAAGTCTCAAAAGTGTAAAGACAGCAGAGTAGAAGATAAAACTTTATGTCAGTGTACAAAATATAGACAATATTCCTCAAATGTTTATCAGATTTTTATGGAATCTTTTGTAGATACTTCCTGTGTATCATGAGGAATTTTTGCTTGCAACCCCTTTATGACATTTAAAAAATTGTTTTCCTCTTCAAGGTGAAACTACGCAGTCAGTTAAGGATCACTGGAGTGAGTTTTAACATCTACTGGGGCAGTATCTACTTGATCAACTTGGCAGTCTATATCATACCCTGTTTTCTCATCATCATTATGGTGCTGGCTCTAGGGGTAAGTATGTAAAATGTTCAATGTGGTTCAAATCATAGTTTGCACATTAATATAGATGATGTCTCAGCTTCTCATCTGTAGGTGTTAGAAGGATGGATTGCTCATCACTTGCTCTTCTGACGTTGTTTAAATTCTTTTTTTGGATATTTTTACCTTTTTGTGTAGATATTTTTCTGTGCTTTGCTCACTTTTGTTGTGTGTAAATGCATCAGACTTTGTAGAGTTTTATAGTTTTATTATGATTTTATGACTCTATGAAGCAAGAGACAGTGTTGAGGACATTTTTCAATGTAATATGATATGTTACAATCTCCATATTATGTACTGTGTGACACATAAAAAAAATAATCTTGATGCACATGGATAGAGAATAATAGATTCTGAAATTGGCCAACAAAGATAAAATGGGTGATCCAACTGATTTTATTCTATTATGACAATGCAAATCATCTCATTTATAAGATAGAATTACATTTCTGGCATGTTCAGGTGTGTTTCTTGAAGATAGGTATCACACCTTTCTTTCCTTGTATTTCTAAACGCAACAATTTCATTGGAAAAAAACCCACACACATATACACCTAAACTAAAGAATTATAATTTCCAGATGTCTGACATAAAAAGTGAATTTTTTAAAATTTTTCAGCTTTGATAAGAAAAATAGCTGAGAAATCATTTTTACTTCTATTTTTCCTCCCTGTCCATTTCAGATTCCAGGTTTGAAATCAAGTGGAGCTATTGGTGTACTTCTTTGTTATTTTTAACCAACATCCCTTTAAATTGTGTCCTTGCATTGATTTCATCATTCATGTTCCAGAAGGCTGAGTCATGCTACAGTTATCTGCCTTACATATTCAACATAGTAAGTTTTGAACAAAAGCCTGAAGTTGATTGAATCATACTTTCTGAAGTGAATTTTTTCAGGGGAATAACCCTTTTTTTTGGATAATTGAAATGACGATTTTATATTCCCTCTTATCTCTCTGATGTGATATAGATCTAGTCAAACTGGATCCTTTAAATTCTGGTCTGTTTCTTTTTTCGTTGGTATCAGATGAGACGAATTTGTCATTTATAACTCATACATTCTTATTTTTTATGTGTTGAATATTTTACATTTTTATCAGGAATATACATATTTTTAAACAGTTTTTTTGTTTTAGGACATCACAAAACTTTTTGATTCTGTATGAAATTGCTTGCTAATATTTCATCTATGACATCATCAGGTTGCCATTGTACCCTATGTGGCTGTATCAGTAGTGGACATGGTAACTACTGGAAATGTTGGAGTAGTCCTTCACTACATTTTCTGTATCATTGATCCGCCATACTTAGTGTTGGGAGGCTTTTATTTTATCCAAAGGGTAAGATTTTTGTTGCATTTTTTAAAAATTACAGAGGGATTTAAAAGAAAGAAATTTAGAATTTATAATAATGATTCTGTCAGTAGATAATAGGATTATTCTGATAATCTCTTAATGAAATCAAAGTCCTTTATATGTATTAAGTTGATAAAAGCAGAACATTTATAAGTTACAGTATAGACCTGGTATTTGTTGACAGGTTTTCTAACAGCCACAAAGGATTTCTCTAAATTTGTATCTACTTTTGACAGGCTGTATACCTTTCTTTTACTCGTTTTTGATCATTAAACTTTTTTTCATCATAAGTGGCGCTATGTCCTTTTTCTTATTTATTTATTTGTTTATTTTTAATTTTTAATTCAGTGGTAAGCTAAAAACCTTATTCCATACCCTAAGCCAATTTTCCCATTAAGTTTCCAGTAAATTAAAAATGTATACTTCACTAGCGTTTATGAAATTTAATCGCACACTTCGTGCGGAAGTCATTAATTTGTTATTGTATCAATACGCAAATAAAAACAGGCTGAAGCTAATCAACTAGGCTATCTGCCTAATATTCTTAGATCTAGATTTATAATTTAAATCAAATCTCTGATTATGGTTTCAAAACTTAGTTTTCACATCATTAGCCTATTGTGAAATTTGAGTAAAATAAAAAATGTATTTGTTAATGTGCAGATGCATGCACAAATAGATGCAGGATGTTGAATGACTAACTAGGCCAAACCAGACAGTATTGTAAGCATAAATAGCTTATTCCGTGGCATGAAATGGTTCTAAATTGAAATGGATATCTTTCATTTGAATAGTCAGTATGGAATAAAAAATTTAACTCATAGCTTGTCATTGTTTA
>JAXRKP010001293.1:2500-107500 GCA_037039925.1 Doris montereyensis | reverse complement strand
TCTCTCTCTCTCTCTCTCTCTCTCTCTCTCTCTCTCTCTCTCACTCTCACTCTCAACTGATTTGTCCAAATTGTTGCCAATTTTTAATGTTAACAATGATTTATACAAATGTGTCTTTCCTGATTTGTGCATAATTCATATTACACTTACTGATGCTAAAACTGAAGATGCAAAACCATGAAATAAGATGGATTTAGGAAAATTGGTCTCCATCAAGTCTAATTCATTTGCTGATTTCAAGTCTGGCTTTAAATCAATGATTGTAACAAGGGCAGAGGTGATGGGTATGTTCATATGTACAACTTAATCATCAATTCATAAATCTACATAAAACACTGTGTTGGTGTGTTGGTGAGCTCTGCTGGTAGGTCCTACTTCCTTCCTTTCACACTTTTACTTACCTTTCATCTTGCTGTTTCCTTTAATCCACCCTGAGATCATCGCAATAGTGGACCTGGTAGATTTCAATGAAACGTGCTGTATGTATCTTTTGTCTTGCTGTCTCCTCTTACTTCACACTGAGATCACTGCATGTGGTGGATGGGGTAAATTGTAAAAGAAAAGAAAAAAGATCATAATGCAGTACTCGCATTCTAGTATTTGAATGTTCCATAATGAGTCAGATTTGCAACAAACAAGCTGATGGAGAACTGCTATTCCTGGAAATAGAGAATATGTAAAAAAAACAAAAACAAAAAAAACTTCTTCCCAGGAAGTAACCTCAGTAAAAGAAATGAGCATAGCCATAAGGAGAACTGTGTAGTCTCGAGGCAAGATGTTGGCCTCTCAAACCAAAAGGTCGTGCATTCAAGCCCCGGCAATAGTTGAAAAATTTTGTCACGTTTTTTTCAAGTAAAAACTATCCAAGTAGGTAAATCTGACACTTATTCCTATCAGAGACGAACAGTAAAAAAGAAAGTCCCCTTGTGCAGATCTACAACATTCTATGCACGTGAAAGATACCTTGGCTGTTTACAGGGCAGCCCGGGCAAAATAAAAAACTCTACCAAAACCCCGAAATCACTTTAGTTGTGGATGTGGGTCAAATGAATCAAATCAAATAAATCAAATCCAATAAATCAAATCAAATCATAGTCATAATGATATAATACTTTGATGTCAACTTCTCTTTCAATTCTAAGACTGCCATTTTTACATTTGTAAGTCTATCTTATTCACTTTCCTAGGTATTAGTGAACATTTTCTCAGGTCTAAATTCTGGCCCTGCCTTCAAACATCCTGTCACTGTCAAACTCCATTGAACACAACCTCAACATGATGCACTTTGGGACCACATTACATTGGTGTGTATTGTATCAAATGTTTTGCATTGATCAAAGGAGTTTCCCCTCACGGTGTTAACGCACTCAAGAATTAGTATGTATTCTGGAGTTAGACTTCTTTGTATTGTTCATATTATAATTACTTGGCTATAAAGTGATAAGTTAAGAAAAACAGATAAGCAGTGTAACATGTTCAAAGAATGTATTTTCATATTTCAGACGTTACATAGTAAATGATGGGATGAAATTCCATCAAATGTAATCAGGGTCTTATTTTCATTGACTTGTCTGACTTTTCTCTCATTATCTGTTTTCAAGTTATGTTCAAATATGAAACTTCAAGAGCACCAAAAAAGAAATCCACGAAGCTGTCTTCTAGATATTTAAACAAAGGGTAAAATATTATGTTTGTCTAGTTTTTTCCCCCATAGATTTGATAAATTTGAAGAAAAAAAGCTAAGGAAAACGTATTTTGAAATGTGTCTTATAAATTTACTCACAAAATTTAAGACAGTGGCTCTCAATCTTCTCCCTATCCAAAGTTGTCTGCTTCAAAACCTTCAAAATAATAGAGTGCCAATCTGTGGTCATAATTCCCCCCCTGAAACCCTGAGATTGCCCCTAAGGAGTGAATTCCCCCTCCCCCACCCTACCCACCCTCTCCTCTGATTGAGAACCACTGCATTTAGAGATCAGCAAATGGCAGCTCTGCATAATGCTACTGTCCTGCTGAAATATGTGCTCCAATAATTTTCGTTTTCTTATCATAAATTGATCAACGAGCATCTAAAATACAAAGTGTCCTAAAATAAACTTACAACTAATCTTTTGAATAACTCGTTTAAAACACAACAAAACTAAATAAAATTTTGACACATGACAGTTCAATTAAAATAAATCTTGTTGACATGAAATTGAATAAAATCATTCAAAAGGTCAAAGAGAAACAAGCAATCTAAAAAGTAAGGGTAAAACTGTTAAAATCGTAAAAATCAAAAGATTTCCAAAATAGAAGTTTTAAAACTTGGCAATCGGGACAAAATGTAGTAAAGTTACAATGTATTAAAATGACTAGATGTATACTGAATCTTCATGAATTTTAATGTTGAATGTTATTTAGATTACATGTTCCACATGACCCCCTCTTTTCCAAACACATTTAGAATCTTTTCAAAAAAGGCTTTCCCTTGATCTGGGGAACTGAGGCATGATTTGAGACCATAGAAACAAACGAAAAAATACTGAAAAATATTTAGATTTTAATGCCGGTAACATAAACTTTTGAACAATAATAATAATGATAATAGTGGACATATATAGTGCGCAACTTTTCCCCCGAATAAGGAGGCTCATGATACAATTACACCTAAACTCATCAAAAATCACATAATTCTAAACATCAAATGGGATTTTAAAAATGCGTTTTTAAGTTTTGTTTAAAATTCTACCAAAACCTCCAAGATCACATTAGTTGTGGATATCAGTAAATTCAAATAAAATGCATTGTCCTGCTTAATATCTTGGAGCATGATAAGTAATATGATCATTTCTAATTGTTATGGTCTTTTAAGTTGCAAATTGTAACCATTCATATCTGTTATCCCTACAGTTGAGCTACATCTTAAAGTACTCTTGGTAATCCAGATCTGGTTCTTTTGGATGAACCATCCACTGGAATGGATCCGCAGTCAAAGAGATTTTTGTGGTAAGAAGTGGTTAGAGAAAAGTGACTGGATAAAATTTATCCACAGCCATTGTTTGAAGGAGAATTGCCTCTATGGCAAGGTCATCAAAGAGATATTGCGCAATTTAGAGTCAACTCCTATATTTTTGAGAGTGTGTTTAATTTTATGTGAATCAAGTGAAGTTACTAATGTGGTTGATATAGAGTGCTGCTTTATTTTATGATTGATATGGTCATTTTTCATTGGGGTTTTTTTTCCACATTTTACAATGTTAAATGCAATTTTTATCTACTATAGTAGGTTTTAAAAAGCCAAATAGGAGACAACTTCTCTTCTTAGTTCTGTGCTCCTTTATGAAACAATAAAAGAGATTGTATTTCATAACAGCTTTTCTGTTTGTTTCCTGTATGACAGGGACACAATAAGTTCAGTTTCCATTGATACTCAACGAGGAGCAGTTCTTACAACACATTACATGGAAGAGGCTGATGCACTCTGTGGGCGAATAGGCATCATGGTGAATGGCAAACTAGAGTAAGTCCCTTCAAGAGTTTAATTTCAACTGTTTGATAGTATTACTTTATTTTCAAACTCCAGCGCACGCTTCTCATCTCCTTCATAAAAGATGACTATCTTTCTTACCCTCAATATTTCTATCAGTTCACGTGATATTAGATACTTTATTTGACTTTTGATTGTACAGATGTGCATTTTAGTTTGACTTCAGATTGTTCTATACTTCTGCTCTATATTAGTTCTGTTGGTGGGTTCCCATCCCTACTATACTATACTATGTTTTGAAGTACATCTTATTTCCAATTTTCAATGTCAAAATAATGTATATCCCATGTTTTGGATTTCCCAAGCACTATGTCAAATGAAAATTTGCCTTGAATGGACAATAAAAAAATTTTTAAATTATTATTATTATTATTATTATTATTATTATTATTATTATTGTTGTTGTTGTTGTTGTTGTTGTTGTTGTTGTTGTTGTTGTTGTTGTTGTTGTTATTATTATTATTATTATTATTATACAAGACTCAATTGAGTTCAAGAGTCAGTCATTGTTTGAGAATAAGATTCTGTTTGTTTGTCAGCCTGACTTGTCAATTTCATCTAATTTTAGCAGATCTTATTTGCTCTGTAACTACATTATTGGGTATCTTTCTTTGCCATTGTTTATAAAGATTTCAAACATTTTGTCAATGTTTAGGAAGTGATGATATTTATTTTACTTGTTAGATTTCAATTGGTATTGAGAATTATATTCTGAACTTTTTAAAATATAATGTTACCTTTACCAAGAATAAACAAATTGCACCCTTTTTTATCTTATCTTTTCATGTCAGGTGCATTGGACCTAGTCAGCATCTGAAAAACAAGTTTGGCAGTGGTTACATTCTTGAAGCGAAATTGGCAGATGTTAATAAGGCCAATGTTGAGAGCCTCATGAACGATTTGGAATCCCATCTACAGTCTATATTTCCTGGAATGACTCAGGTGGAAAGATTCATGGAAAGAGCACAGTATTCTATACCAAAGACAGATGTGACTTCTCTGGGATCTACATTCTCAAAGTTGGAGTTGTGTAAGAAAATTCAACAGTTTTGATCTTTTTCTACATGTCTTTATAACGTCCATTGTGCTTTATCATATTGTTATAATCCTCACTGAAACTCATTTTCTATAGACAGACATATGTCTATGTCGTTAAAACAAGATAGTATCCTCTTTTTGAGCAATGGTGTTATTTTGCAGTTTTTTTTTATAACATTATATTTTGTTTCATTGTGGGTTTTGTGTGGAAGGGGTAGGGTTGGATTGGGGTTACTGTTGTGTTTGTTTTTTTACTACAGTGTAATAATTATACCTCCATGTATGCTAATACAAGCTTTATTCAGAAATTCCAATGCAATTATACTAAAGTTCAGTCACTCTTGGTTCTCTTTCATATTTTGTTTTATTTTAGGTTGTCAATATACCATGATACTCTCTTTGTCTTTCTCTGATTTCCTTCTCTTTTCCATCTTGATTGTGGTCTTCATAGAGCAATAATTTCACAGCTGTGAGGCTTAAGCTTCCTTATTACATTCCATGTTATGGACAGAGGTAATATTAAGCCGTTCATTTTTTAGAGAATTATAGATTTAAGAATAATACGAAGGAGCCACAGTGGAGTGAAGTCAAAGGCGAAATATGACAATATGTGACAACTCCATTAATAAAGACAGAACAAACATGGGACGTTTCGGGTATAACAATTCTTCAGACAACAAACGAGAAATATCTAGAATCTAGATCTAGATTTAAGCACTGCCTCAGGCATCACACAATGTGATGTTAGAAAAAAAAACAGAAAGGAGGAATAAAGAAAGAAAAAGACAATGATGATACGAAATGTAGTAGAGGGGGGATGTGAAGAATATATATGCGGTGAGAATGGAAGGTTCAGATCTAGACTGAAAAAATGAAAATAAGTAAGGAGATATAGAGAAGGAGAGAGAGAGAAAGAGAAAAAAAGAAGGGGAAAAAGGCAGGGAAAGAAGAAAGGGAGAGAGAGGTGTGAGTATGGGAAACAAGAACGAAAAAAAGAGGATAACTATAAGACTAGATCTATATCTGACTGGGTCTAGAAAGAAGAAATCATAGAAAATGAATGAAAGGAAGTATCAATCAAGGCAAAAATTTACACTTAAGGTGCGAAATGTATACAAATTACAAATATATCGATGCAATAAGGGAACAGAGTAAACGACTTATCTGAAAAGCCAATTAGCACTAGCTGATGCTTCAAGCTTCAAGTCTTAGGTGTTTTCTCCTTAGTGATGAAATAGGTGTATTCCGTAACAGTAAGAAACCGTGTTCAAAACCCGTTGCTTCTGGCAAGTGGTAAACGTAAAAAAATGTGTGCAAAGATGCCTACCATTGAGTACCATAGATAAGCATGTGGGGTGTGAACTGCCAGAGGGACCCATACTACTACACTACCTACTACTACACTACCTACTCTACTACACTACCTACTACTACACTACCTACTACTACACTACCTACTACTACACTTCCTACTACCACTACACTACCTACTTCTACTACTGTGTACCTACTACTACTGCTGCTGCTACTACTACTACTACTACTACTACTACTACTACTGCTACTACTCTACCTACTATTACACTACCTACTACTACAGTATCTACTACTACACTATCTACTACTACTACTGCTGCTACTGCTACTACTACTCTACCTATTAACCTATTACTACTACTACTACTACACTACCTACTACGTCTACTACTACTACATTACTTCTACTACTACTACTACACTAACTACTACTACTACTTGACGCTACCTACTACTACTACTACTTACTACCTACTACTACTACACTACCTACTACTACTACACTACTATACTACCTACTACTACTACTATACTACCTACTACTACTACACTACCTACTACTACTACACTACCTACTACTACTACTACTATACTACCTACTACTACTACACTACCTACTACTACTACACTACCTACTACTACTACACTACCTACTACTACTACACTACCTACTACTACTACACTACCTACTACTACACTAGCTACTACTACTACTACGCTACCTACTACTACTACTACTATACTACCTACTACTACTACACTACCTACTACTACTACTACTACTACTACTACTACTACTACTACTACAATATCTACTACTACTACTACTCTACCTACTACTACTACTACTACACTACCTATTAACCTATTACTACTACTACTACACTACCTACTACGACTACTACTACTACACTACTTCTACTACTACTACACTACCTACTACTACTACTACTACTACTACGCTACCTACTACTACTACTACTACTACTACTACTACTACTACTACTACTACTACTACTACTACAATACCTACTACTACTACAACTACAACTACTAGTACCTACTAGTCATAATAATAATAATTATAATAGTGATTGTAAACCAATAAGAAAAGGAGGAGGAGGAAGAAGAAGACGAATGAGAAGAAGAAGAAGAAGAAGAAGAAGAAGAAGAAGAAGAAGAAGAAGAAGAAGAAGAAGAAGAAGAAGACGAAGAAGAAGAAGAAGAAGAAGAAGAAGAAGAAGAAGAAGAAGAAGAAGAAGAAGAAGAAGAAGAAGAAGAAGAAGAAGAAGAAGAAGAAGAAGAAGAAGAAGAAGAAGGAGAAGGAGGAGGAGGAGGAGGAGAAGAAGAAGAAGAAGAAGAAGAAGAAGAAGAAGAAGAAGAAGAAGAAGAAGAAGAAGAAGAGGAAGACGAAGAAGAAGAAGAAGAAGAAGAAGGATAACAAAAGAAGGAGAAGAATCTTTAAGTAATTTACTTGAGCTGCAAAATAAATCAGATAAAGAATGACTTCTAAATGCTTATTTTCAAAAGAAAGGTGACAATGGTAAAAATGATTTCAATTGTGAGAATATTAATAGTAAGGCAATTAAAGCAGCAATGTCTGAACAATGTAGGATTCAAAGCTGTACGTAAGGAAATTGAGATGTATATTGAAAACAAGTAAAAACATGGATGGAAACATTTTTTCAATTATTTAAGTTGAGTTTTATTTCCTTTCCTGATTAATTTTCTTTTTGGATATTTTCTGACCAGGCAAAATTTCACATAAATTGGAGGAGTACTCTTCAGCCAAAGCACTCTTGAGCAAGTAAGTTCTTTTTTTGTCTGAAATTACTTTTAAAAACTCATTATTGTCATCAGGAACATAACAATTATTTACAAATCTATTTCCACATGTACGCATCTCCCGAATATGTGAGTTTAAAGGGAAAAGAGAATTGAAAATCAGTGAGTGAGCGGAGACATGCTTTTGCATGAATTTCAGTGAATAAAAGGGCGAGAGTGAAAGATGCATCATTTTGTAATAATTAATTTGAATTATTTGTGTGTATTTCAATCACAGCGTCAAATTCCTGTAGCAAATTGTCCCTCTTAGTTGTGGCCGCAAAACTCATTAATTACCCACCTGTCAGGGGTCAAGCACAGTCAGCTGGATTCCCGGATAACTGATCGCCCCGTTGAGATTTTTATTAAGAATTGCACCATTTTATCTCGCTACAGCAACACTTCTCTCAGATCAATTGTCTCAGTCTTTGTTTCTATCATAGCATCAACGTTTTGTCTGTTCTCTGTGAAATTACCATTTCTCTTGGACTTTTTACTTGTCTGATAAAAGCATTTTAATATGTATCTATATTTTTCGGGTTTTTTTGCTTTGGTCATTATGTTTTATCTAATTGCTAAAAATGTACGCTCACATAATTAACTAAAATGAGTTTATTTTAAAGAGTGGTTATCGTACTTCATTCTGTAAAAAATTAATTTGCGGTCACAAACCACTACAAAGTTATAATGTACTTCCTCTAATCGTTCCCTTTTTTGCCTGAGTTAAGTTTGTGTGCAATGTGTTTCCCTTGAGTGTAAATCATTTTTAGCCAATTTTCCTTTATCGAATCGATTTTTACTGACCCTCTTATTTTTTCAAATAAATCTAGCATGGATCACACCCTAGAGAACCATAAATTCTCAGAGCATAAATTATCACAAATAACATGAAAAACTCATACTTAGGTTGTTCCATTGCATCATCCTTTCTTACCAAACACAGAATCACACTACAGGCGTACCACAGTCGATCTTTTATTGTCAACCACTGTCATAGATACTTACAAGAAAAAAGTTTATACAGACCTTACACAAACAATCATCACACAGACAATGGCATGCACACATTGCCCAATAGTCATTGATGAAGCACACAGATAGCGTTAGTTTTCAACAATATCAACAAAGTATTTAGTAAAGTCCACAAAGCAATCTCACACACAAAGACAATTAATTAATGAAAATTCAATTAATGACATTCAACAGGATATAGACACATACATAAGCATGTATAGACAAAGCTTTCCAAACAAAACAATCCCAAAACAACATATTTTAAGAGCACCTTGCACCCCACATATATGACAGTACAACTTCAGACTTGGGTCACTGGGTGAACAGGGAATGGAAAGATGTTGCTAGTCAATTGCAAGGATAGACAGACGAGCACGAGGCATTATAAACTCACAAATCAGAATGAAATTCATAGTGAATAAACAAATACTAGAAAACAGCCCCCTGGTGCATGCACGCAGATCTACCGGCAAGTATCATTAAATGTACATAGTGATACATATCTTATTTCATCGTTTTTAAGAGTTACTCCTACAATGATATTGTTTGTTCCAGTTAGTCTCATTATTGAAGTCCTACTAAAATCGATATTGTTCAGTTCATACTGATGACTGCTAAAATGTCGTTTTGTAAGCACATACCTGTATGTATTGTCCTTGTTTTGTAAAAATATGATGGCATTCGCCTGTGTAAATTTTGTGTTAAAGCGTTTTACTTAATACTCTATGTCTGTTATTGTGCTGAAATGATGGACCTAATTGAGGCCTTGATTGTGTGGAAACGCTTCTGATCATTTTCTTTTATCAGTCTATCGCAGCACTCTTTTAAAGTTGGGGAAGCATTCACATTTGCTGTCGATGGCTATTTTCGCCAGATAATAGCTGATTAATTAGACCTATAAATGACCGTTAAGCGCTGCAAAGCTAGCAGGAGTGAAAACTACCTGGCGACTCTTTGCTGACCTCGGTCAGCATGACCCAGAAGCACCACATCGGCCAACTAAGAGGGACGAGTTTTGTATGCTGTGCAATGTATGTGGACTAGAGTTACAAAAAGATTTCTGTTAACTCAGCATCCTGCTTTTTTTTTGCGCTTTCTTTTGTAACTTAGATTGTGAATTAAGAAAGAGTGAGGAAATGCTTTTTTTTAACTTTATTTTGTAAGGTAGATAGATTGTTAACTGAGGAGGAGTGGGAATTGCCTTTTTTTACGTTCTTACATAAGAGATTGTTAACTAAGAAAGAGTGGGGAATTGGGTTTTTTACTTTCTTTTGTAAGCTAGAAGAAAGAGTGGGGAATTGGGTTTTTTACTTTCTTTGTAAGCTAGAAGAAAGAGTGGGAATTGGGTTTTTTTCTTTTGTAAGCTAGAAGAAAGAGTTTGGGTTTTTTACTTTTTGTAAGCTAGAAGAAAGAGTGGGAATTTATTTATTTTTTTCTCATCTGCAGGCTGTTTCTATTTTCTCTGTTTCATCTTTTCAGATAAAAGACTATCTTTCGATGATTTATTCATACAATTATGTATCTATGGTATAAAAGCCTGTTATAGACTGTACTTTATTAGAAGCTCTAAACGTTGCTCAAATGTCCATATTCGCAGGTCTTTTTGTATTTTGCCAAAAGACAAATGGACGAAGAACAGGATGATGAAGCCAAGCCAACAACTGAGCCAACAACTTCAAGTAATGGAACCTTGCAGGCGGGCAGCCATTCAGTATTTATTTGACTTCCTTTTAAGCATTACATTAGTCATAAAATTAATGTTGATTATTGTTGTGTAAAAAACCACCTTTTATGTTGAAATTTTTTGAACTCTTGAAACTTAAAATTTAGATCCATTAAATCTGTAAAGAAGATAAATTTTTTACAATGATGATTGTTGTTTAATGTTACTTGTCGCAAAGAGTAATTTATGCTTCTTTTTTTTTTTCTGATTATGTAAAAGCATTTTAGCTTTAAAAAAGAAAACGTTATGTAAATAGTATCTTTATTCATTCAGCTTTCAAGTAATATACATGCATATATGAAAGTTTTTTGTTGTCGTAGGCTTACACAAAATTATGTCACAAAAGCAACCTATGTATTTTCTAATCATGCTTGACTTCAACAAGATTGACAGAGGTCTGTTAGCTCAAGTCTAATTCATGACTTTCAAATCCAATGTAAATGAAAATCGTCTGAAAACATTATTTGCATTTTATGCAAGGTGATTGAGATTCTAATTATAGATACAATGGAATCTCTAATCAGGAAATCTCAGTGGAGTGTAAAATTGTTCTGATTACCTGATACCAAGAGATTTTGGTTTACTTAACAGTTTTAGGTACTAAAGCCCTTCTGTGAGTGGTAAAATACAGAATCACAAATCAAAGGAACAATATTATTTATTGTAGCCACAAGACCAGTTGATCAAAACAAACATGACATTCATTAGTGGTGTCATTCAAATCGAGCTTCATTGGACAGTAGATAGATGAGATACATAATCAAGAAGGCATGGTAGATCGTTAAATCTCCTCTGTCCACCCTTGTGATTAACAGGTTAGGTGGGCAATGAAAGGCTATGAAAGTGTGCATCTGCTTTATAAGCGCCACCTCATGTCAACAACGTACTATATTGTTAGGTGGACGAGCAAGGACCTGCTCAACGCCTGATTTCACACCTATGTAATGGATGTCTGGCTTATGGTCATCGTGAACACTGGCATTTACAACATCGTGTAAATATATTATATAATGTATAACGATGTAGCACTAATGCAGATGTAATAATTAATGTTTTGCTTACACGGAAACCAAATGTGGATAACAAGTAAATGTTGAAATAAACAATTTTGGGGTAAATGGTGATGATAATCAATGCAAGCCAGCGAAATATTGTCCCGATTAGCTGGGAACCTATCTTATTTAGAGAGGTAAAATATATAGAAAAATGCTGTCCCCTGGGTTTTCTTCCTATTGGCCAGGTTTCCTGATTCTGGTTCCCATTTAGAAAAGTTCAACTGTATTAACACATCAAGATCTTAATTCCACGAAATTCTTGTCTTGAAAAGTCAACTGTAAATATCTAACTACTAACATTCTCAGGGATGTAAATCGTTCAGATTTCCTTTGATTTCAAATTATTTGAGGTTTTCTACTTTCAATATATTTTCTTCTTAAGTTTCCTTTTCCTTGCCTTTTACTAAAATACTTTTGTGTTCGCTGTTATGAATAGGTGAGATGGCACAACAGGACGAAATTCCCGACTCCAAGCCCATCGCCGATTTTCATACTAATAACTAAACAAGCACGCTGCTTTCATTTCCACTTTCACTTTTTCACGGCGAACTACAATTTCCACACTGATCCATGAGGCCTTACTACTCACACGAGAAGATTTCAGATTTAAAAATCGAAACCTTCTTTATTTCCTTTCAGATTTTTCAGACTTTTGAGATTTTTTAGTGTGAAATCTACTAACGCATTTGTTGTGGAAATAGCCTTTCACGCAAAAGATTTTGGGATAGATTTAGCTAAATTAGCATTGGTTATCAATGTTGAGATGCACTGACTTACCTCTTGCCTATTTGTAGTCGTGGGGTTCAGTTGTGAATGTGATATGCGGTCGATGATTTTTCATTCTTTCATTCCACGAAAATCAAAGCAAAGTCATTTTACATTTCTTTGCGTTATTTTGCATTTATGTTATCCTATATGTGGGTTATTGTGATTTATTAGTCTAATCTAGATCTAGAGCTAGATAAGATTAAGATGGATCTGCTAGAGTGAAGTGACCTAGATTCTAGATCTAGATCTAGATTTTTTATAACGGCTTGACAGCCCTAGGCCACAGCTTTCCCTAGGCCATAGCTTTGGGCTGCAAGGAATTCTTGTGTGAGTATATCAGCGTATAAATAGATCTAGCTTGTTAACAGATTAAAATTATTTCTTGCTCAGCGTTCCAGGAAATTGAGATCTAGAGCTTGTAGTCGAGAGATCTTGAAAATAAGCGCACACACGCTTGATCTAGTCTAGATTCTATTTTATGATAGATCTGGAATCCATCTATTAAGTCTAATTGTTATCTAGAGGCCTAGAAACTACGAGAGAAGATTTATATTTCTAGGTCTAGTATTTGTCGCACCCATTTTCTTCAATAACTTTAGTAGAGCTAGAGTTAGATTTCTAGATCTACTTCACTGGGTAGCCAAGTTAATAGAATCAGAATCGATTGAGAATTTTGCTTTAACTGTTATACTTACAAGCAAATCTTTAAAAACACTAGAACTAGCTTAAAGGTAAGCTAGCTCCAGAATGTAGATCTAGACAATTTAACAAATTGGGGATGACCTGTCAAAAGTTTTGGTTTATTGATTGGGATTTGCTAGTAGATGTGATTGATCTAGAATCTAGCTTCTAAGAACAAATTCAGGTGGGAATGGCTGTCAACTAAAGATTGTAATGATGAATTCCTTTCTAGTTATATCAGGAAGGTTGAGAAAATAGCTGTTGCATGGTGCTGTTATTGTAAGTGTGAGATTAAATACGGTAAAGGAGGTGTTCAGTGTCTGAAAGTTTCACATTTCAGAGACTTTCATATTTTTTTTCATTTGCCATTTACATCCCTGTATTCTAATTGAGGTAAAAAAAGATTTTCAATTTTTCTTTGAAGTAAGAATGCCCAAATATGTACTTAATATTTTTCATGAACAGCATATTATTTTAAGGTTTTGATGAAAGAGCATAAAAAGTGCAAAGTCCTATATTTGATAACATGGCTGTTCTGATTTCTTAATTCAATATTTGAATGGAATTTTAATTTAATACCAAAGACCTGTAAATCACCTAGTGTGCTTTTCTATTCACTGCTTTTAGGATTTTATACTACTTACTTATTAAACTTACTGATCTTGGTATCATTGTAAGCTTTGTCATCATTCATAATAACAATGACTATAATAAATATAAAATGATAAAATTATTGTATTATTATTGTTATTTTTAATGTTACTGTAACTTCAACAATCATCACTTGTGTAGCAAAGCTACAGTCTTCAAGTTTGAGGCAAAGATCATCTATACTAGACAATCTTTGCTTTGACTATTTGGTAAAGCTTGAGAACAACAAAAAATGTATTATATGATCACACATTTAATTCTTAATTTGAAGGAATGGTTTACCTACTAGTACTGGGTGGAGTATGGCCTTTTAAATGAAATCATGTCTTCTTTTTTTTTAGCTTAGTACAATGAAACCTCTCCAAACGGGAAATCTCCGTGATCGTAAAACTACCCGGGTGTCCCAATTTTCCAGGGACCTAGGGATTTTCTCTCTCTCTCTCTCTCTCTCTCTCTCTCTCTCTCTCTCTCTCTCTCTCTCTCTCTCTCTCTCTCTCTCTATATATATATATATATATATATATATATATATATATATATATATATATATATATATATATATATCTATCTATCTTTCTCTCTCTCTCTATCTATCTTCTCTCTCTCTCTCTCTCTCTCTCTCTCTCTCTCTCTCTCTCTCTCTCTCTCTGTCTCTCTCACTCCCTCCCTCCCTCCTCCCTCTCCCTCCTCCCTCTCTGTTATTAAGTACTTTCAAATTACCTTCAAACAGTAACATAAGTACAAACACTCTAATGCTATTACTATTATGATTTACATTAGTTGTCTGAAAGTATGAGATTGGGACAGTATTCTATCATGGCACCACCTGAGGTATTGGTTACGCCACGCCTCTGAGTACATCTGTACAGTCTTGTATGGTTTGAATTTTATGGCTATGTACAGTTACTACTATTTTGTTTATGTGCTCCTTAAAAATAGATATACATTTTTAGAATATATGTTGTCACGAATTATTCCAATTTTTTCTATTCAGAGACAAATAAAGGATTCTGATTCTGAATATTGTAGGGATGATTAAGTAACTATTGAACGTTTTTATTCCTATTCTGTTAAAAATCCTATCATAAGCCTTTTTACCGAGCATATGTCTTTCATATTATTTTATTTTTCATACTCTACATTTATCCATCATATTATTACTCTATTTCTGTGTGAGTGAAAGTAAAAGATTTTTTTTTTTTTTTTATACAATCTTACTAATATACAGGATCTCTGAGATCATTTGATATGCTCATTAAGATGACTTTTATCTGTTTCTTTATGAGCAATGAAGTTATTTTCCAGTCAGCTGTTTCATATCATTGATGTAGCCAAGTGAAATAAAAATGTGTACATTAAACATTTCATGGAGTTTGTGTTTATTAATTTACAGCATTGTGGTTGTTGCTTTGTCATGCTGGTGACGTCAGTTTCAATTGCTTTTTGTTATGTGTTGTTAGATGGGAGTGTAGGGCTTTGCGTTAGCGTTTTGGAGTGGGCTGTTGGTCGGCACTACTGGTAGGTTCTATTTTTTCCCTCTCATTCTTTCACTTATCTTGCTGCTTCTTCTTAATTCACACTGAGATCAATGCACAATAATGGTGGACAGCATAATTTCCAATGAAACAAGTGAAAACTGTATTTTGGATCATGTTGCTCTACATTTTCATGAAATTATTTTTTGGTTCAAAGGTCCTTACCGCAGCTATGTACTTGGTTTTCCTCTTGAAATTATGTTTGTGAGACAACTGTGCTGCCAGTTGGCTTCTAGTTTTAGCTTTAAGTTTAAGTTTTATATTACAGTTGAGTGGGCCTAAGAACCTGCCGCCTAAGAACTCGTTAATTCCATGCAACAGAAGTTTTCTTATATAAAACTACCCCTTTAAGACCTCACTACTACAACCCGATCCGCCTTAGAACCTGGTCTGATCCCGAGCTGAGAATCATTAGAGAAAAAATCCACACTCAATTTAATGCTAGTAATTTGCCGATAACCTGTGATACGTTGCAAGTGAGTCATAGAAAGACGGGGTGGGAAGTCTGTTGCATTGCTCAAGACACTAGTACGTGTAATAAACACATCACACAGATGTGCCAGACTACGAATGACAGACATGAGGAAGGTTTGCCACCCACTCTGTCCATCTTTCCTGGTCACCTGTGACCCCATGCCTTGGCGCCGGGCACAACAGACAATCGAAGATTACGTAGCTGTTACGTGCCAGGATATTCCATCCTTTTGTTTCCTCTTTAAATTTACCATGAGACTTTTTGTGGATGCATGAAATATACATAAAGTGAAGTTATTACAAGGCCCTTACATCCCATAAAGCTGAGCGTATCCCAGTTTCTATAGCGTAAAACGGAACAGGTGATAATAATCACCTCCTGGTCAGGACGCTGGTCTGTCACAAAGTTTTACTCCCAAACTTGCTGGTACACATTTATTGCATCTGGGTCGAGCGGATAAAATGCATGTTAAGTGTCTTTGCCACATGGTCTCTATGAACATTATCAAGAAAAGCAGCCAACTGGCTTATATAATTCTAATAGCCTTCATGTACTTACAACAATTTCCTGTTTAACTCAATCAAGGTCTCCATTTACTTGATTTCCGTTGAATCTATCATTTTATTTATGATGTAATGTTATCTCATTTAATTTTAATGTAACATAATTTCAGTCGGGACACACCAAAAGAATGTTGTTACCGACTTGTTTACAGTTTTGTTAATGGGAAGTTAACAATCAAACTTCAAAAAGTGATAGGTACAAAATTCAAAGTGAGAACAAACAACAGAACAATGTCTTATGAAATAATGAATGAGCATCGCAGCATAAGTCTCAAATTACAAAGTTTATTTGCCGAAGTATATATTACAAAAATAAGAAATTTGTTCAACAGTTTTCATTGATTTTTTCACACTGACCCGGTCTGAGCAGGCAAGATCAAGCCAGCAGTGACACAGAAATCATGTTGGACATACACTTTTCACTGCTTATATTACAAGCAGTAAAAACTATACATTACATTATAAGTTATATAAGAATGCTGGTCGGCAAGGACATAAATGTTCTTATATCTGACATCAACTTGGGGTAACAACATCGCATCAATACCTAATGTAGGCCTATTGTAATAATACATAATTACTTCCCATCTTGCATTGACTTGTCACAGGGACAGTGACACGAAAAATGAAAAGGTGATGAGTGTGAATCATTCCTAAATTTTCCCCTCTTTTTTTATGTTGCAATAAAAATCTCTAATTGAATCGTCAATTATAAATGTGTATTGAAAGAAATGCCACGATCCATAACTCTTTCAAAATACACAAAAGCCCCTTCACCCCATTCCATGTATTTATACATCCAATATATATTTACGTTATAATTTTCCAGTTTGAGGCTAATAAAGGAAGGAATTGCGTTAGTGTTAATGAACACGACTCAAATTCCACCTCTGTTAATTGCTATGCATCCTTGTATTTATAGTTGATAATGCATCTTTACACTTGATAAAATCAAAGAAAAAGAATTCTGTCCAGTAAAACTGTGTTCTGCTTATGTCAATACGAATATATGGACATAAAAGAACAAACAAAACAGCATTTAAATTTTGGGGAAAATCTACACTGTCATAGTAATGGATTGACATTGAAATTAATATCATACATGTAACGTCATTGAATCATTGACACATTTTTAGACCAAGGACAACCATTGCCATCATTACAGACTGAAGTCAGTCAGATCAATGCAGTAGTATTATTTCTACACTGCCATATTTTAAGTTGCAATACAGCTACAATAAATAAAATGGTGTAATGACTACAACATTTGAATGCACTCATGTATTTGGTATTGCAATTATAAATGGTAAATATAATCTTTACTAAATACATTCAAGGAAGACTGACTTGAAATCAATTTACCATGCCTTCATATAATGAAATCAGATTCACACATTTTATGTAAACAGAGTATACATTCAATGAAATTATCACAAGACCAGCTTAATTAATGGGGTTCACCGATCCTTTCAAATGTATGAAAACATGTGGTGATTTCTTAAAAATATTGTTGAGCAATGTTGTTGAAAAACTATATTAGGCTAAGTGCTGCTAAGCAAAGAAGGCTAACACTGACAGTTGAAAGATAAGTAAAAGATAAGAGACTTCTATGTGCTGAACTCTGCCCATGCCCCTACTGATACTACCTGGCCTGCCTTTTTTCTTTCTTTTCTATTTTTTTAATGAAAAAGATACTAAACTATAGTTTCTGTAAATAAAAAATATTATTCTCACAGTGTTTCCCAAATTTAAAATAGACAAACATGTGATCATACACATGCGTTGGTGTTAAAAAATAGTAATAAAAATTTTTGTATTTTAAATTGTAGATAATAAAAGAATTTAAAACTCAAAAAGCCACACAATTGTTATTCATACTCTCTTGATCACTTTTGTTCCAGGTACCAAGAATAGGCAAAATGTGTTTTTTTCCATGTTGCAATATCAATGCGAAGGGTTAAATCTACAACATACATACAAATAACAACATTCTTCTTTCCTCTCCCTCTCTCACAGGCTTCAATCCCAAAAGCTGAAATATTTAAAACTTCAAAGACTTCAATTATAATACATCAGTCTGATTTCTGCTAATGACAAATAAAATTACATGTACATGTTTATATATACAGGTGACCCAAACAAAATCCGAAGCAGGGAAAATACTAATAGCGTTGATAGTTTGTGTCTAATATTTGAACAAGTGTGATTTCTAACACGTTACTTTGAAGTAATATTGCAATAAGTCACAGGGACAGTGACACGAAAATGAAAAGGTGATGAGTGTGAATCATTCCTAAATTTTCCCCTCTTTTTTTGTTGCAATAAAAAAATCTCTAATTGAATCGTCAATTATAAATGTATATTGAAAGAAATGCCACGATCCATAACTCTTTCAAAATACACAAAAAGCCCCTTCACCCCATTCCATGTATTTATACATCCAATATATATTTACGTTATAATTTTCCAGTTTAAGGCTAATAAAGGACGGAATTGCGTTAGTGTTAATGAACACGACTCAAATTCCACCTACGTTAATTGCTATGCATCCTTGTACTTATAGTTGATAATGCATCTTTACACTTGATAAAATCAAAGAAAAAGAATTCTGTCCAGTAAAACTGTGTTCTGCTTATGTCAATACGAATATATGGACATAAAAGAACAAACAAAGTCAATTAAGTATGTGGAAATGTAAGTAAAAATCATATCATATCATAACCTTCAAAAGAAGATTTTTTCTTTTTAAAACCCCTTACCAACAAATTTCCATAGAAATCCTCTAAATGTAAAAGAAAATGGCCATAATCCTCATCCAATAAAGGGGTAAAAAATAATATATATATATATATAATTATGAATTAAAATTTAATTTTGTTTTTTAAATGAGCACTAAAGAAGAAAAAAATGAGGTGAAGAAGAGAATCTAAGATTTAAAATGTAATATTTAATAATAATATCAGTCACTATGTGAATTGAAATACTGATTAGAACTTTTTTGTGCCATGAGTTCACTTAAATTTAAATGAGATTGTAAAAGCTTTTGATTTTGAACAGAAGCAATCAGAATTTATGTCATATTTCAGTCTTTAGCTTCTCTTACGTGCGTTTCCCTTTCAGTGAGGTGAGGTGTATGCATAATAATGGTCTTGAATATACATGTATTGTAAATATAACCATTCCTAGAAATATCATCAGTGGATTGATATACATATCATCGGTGAAACTGTCTAAGCACGCAAACCCGCCTGACATAATTTTTCAGTAGCAAAAACCTCATTATGCGTCAATAGGGTTGCAAACACTATGCTATGCTTTATGGAAGAAAAACAGAACAACAATAATTACACTGTATTCTGATTAGGCTTATTTTGATTACGGCATGACAGAAAATGACGTGTTGAAAAGGAATAGACAGAGTGAGGCAAGGAACTGTGTCAAAAGTAACAAATGAAAGGTTCCATCACAAAACGCGATACATCCAAATGTCTCGAAACAATTAATGTGTGGTCGATATAGAGGATGTTTACCAACGATAACGATTTAAATCAGACATGTGTATTTTTTTTCAGAATTAAAGCTTTAATTTCTTTTTATTTTGTCACAAAATGTAATATATCCATTATCTGCGTTCTTCACGAAACATAATATATCCAGAAAAAAAAACAACAAAGAAAACAGAAAAAAACACCAATCATCAAACAGGTTCATTGTGTTTTTGGTGATAAAAAATGCAGAAAAAACAAATAAACAAAGATTCAAAGCGTTAACAGCAGCAAAGAATAATGTCTGCCATTGAATAATATTTGCACAGCTCGGCTGTGGGGTGATGCCAGATGTTGGTCACTTGATGAGTTCTGATTGGCTAATAATGCACATATCGCGTTTTCTGAAAAATGATCATTGGTGCATATCACATTTTGTAATGAAACCTCGAATTGTAAAGCTGAAATGAATAGGATAAATTGCTTTTTGGGGGAAAAAGGAAACTGTTATCAGTAGAGATTTCAAAATGAAATATCACAGGGGCATTGAATCAATTATGGCCTGTATGGTGTTTTGTGATGGAACCCTTCAAATATACAAAGACCTAAAATATATGTCATAAAAATCCAATTGGTATAAATCGAAATAAATACAAGGAATAAACAGTAACAATGTGAGCACTGAACAGAAATGAAACATACGTAGCTGAGATTGCGATCACTGGCTCCATTCTGTCTGGTGCCCATTGTGATCCTGGTTTTCCTTTGTATTTGTATTGTCTAGTTGTCCCAACAGGTTTTTAATGCATATATTAAATGTCCCTATTTTTCAGAAACTGCTTATCTATTAGGGTCTGATCATAATTTTAAGGTCAAGGGGAATAGCCAATAAAAAATATATGAATATTGAAAAAAACATACAAGAACCCAGTCTGGTTAAGAACCCACTTTTTCTGTCTCCAGAGGACCGGGTTCTTAGGCGGACACCACTGTAATTATAAATGCTCTGTTTGTGAAGAGTTTGAGGAACAACAAGTAGATGTAATTTTGGGACTCGATGTTGTGATCCGTGATCAGCATTTCAAAAAAAATCTTTTGTTTTCTGTTGGGAAACCAGACTATTATTAAAGCTGTAGATATGTAAGGAAAATCAGTCTTAAATGTGATTGTGAGAATATTTTTTATGTATCTCTGTTCATATTATTATAGTATAGTTTATAGCTGCTGAATCGGGTGATATAATATAAAGAAGTAACACTTTGATTTCAAAACGGTGGGCTAGTGAACATTTGACAATGAATAGGAAGTCTCTAAATTTGAGATTGTCACAGGACTGGTTATCCATAATGATAGGCCATGAAGAACATTAAGCTATTTTAAATATCAAAATTAAGCAAAACATTAGTACAGTGGAACCTCTCTAATTGGGACCCCGGGAATTGGGAAACCCGGCCAATCGGGAAGAAATCTCAGGGAACGGAATTTTTAATATATATTTTACCTCTCTAAACGGGAAAGCTCCCCGGCTTATCGGGATAATTTTTCATGGGCTTGCACTGATTATTATCACCATTTGCCCCATATTTATATTTATTTATTCCAAAACGCACTTGTTATCAAAATTTGGTTTCCCTGTTCGCAAAATATTAATTACTATAAATGCATTAGTGCTGCACGTGTTATACATTACATACTATTTACATGATGTCACAAGTGCCAGTTCATGACGATCATAAGCCAGACACACCAGATATCCATTACAAAAGTGTGAAAGCAGGTGTCCACCTTACAATACAGTACGGTGTTGACACGGGGCGGCGCTACAAAGCAGACTTATGCACTGTCATAGTCTTTTATTGCCCACCTTACCCGCCAATCACAAGGGTGGACACACGAGGAGATTTAACGATTCACCATGCCTTCTGATTACGTGTCTTATCTATCTACTGTCCAGGGAAGATCGATTGTGAGTGTCGGTGACATCACTGATGAGCGCCATCTTTGTTTTGATCAACTGGTCCTGTGGCTACTTGCGTTTGATTCTGCATTTTAGCACTCACAGAAGGGAAAACCAAAATCCCTAGGTCCCCGGAAATCAGGAAACCCGGCGAATCAGGGCGATTTTACAATTCACGAGAGTTTCCGATTAGAGAAGTTCCACTATAATTGTAATCTTGATGAGAAGGTCATGTAAAATTGAAAATATTTTTTTCGCAATTTCAGTGGAAGGAGATGCAGTAAGATTAGATTACTCATTTATTTGTATTAATGTAAGTGTAAGCATTAGTGTAGATCAAGGTTTTCTTATATAACCTATATAATTATTGTTATTAATGCAAATGTCGCTTCCACTAGGTAGTCCAAACCAAAATCTTAAATGTAAGCAATGGAAAAAAATTGCTACCACTGGAAAGAATGTTGTTTCCTGAGAAATTTGATATGAAAATCATTTCTGTAGAACAATCTTAAACAAAGTTCCTTTTTTTTTAATTTTTGAAATTTTTTTTAATTTTCTGAAAGCTACAAAATAAATTAAGCTTATTCTCTATCTGTAAAGGTTTTGACTGAGCTTGGTTGTTTTTCCTCTCAGTTACAGTAGCTGAAAAATTACATTTGTTCACTTTCACATTTTATGAAAATCTAATAAATTGAAAAATTTACCATTTCGTTAAAAAATACTGTATAGTGAAATATCAGGTGTCAAATTAATCAGAATAAAAAGTTTGGTTGCATGAAATAATTTACAATTGTATTGCTGCAAGGGGAAAAATTTGTTTAGAGTAGCTAATATGTTACATCATTACAGTATTAAAGACATGCTTCAAAGAATACAAGGAAAACGGATTGATGTCAAAATTTAGAATAAATATCAACACTGAATGAGAGATTTTCCCTGAGAACTTTAGTGAGTGCATTAACATGATACAAATAGAGTATCTATATAGTGGATTTCTTCAATATAAGTCCTTTCATTAGAATATCACTGAAATAAAAAAACAAATGAAACACATCGAACCGAGTATTCCTTCTCTTAACTTCCTGTGATAATATGATTGACAGTCACGAAAATGATACAAATGCCTGCCCATCCTATAGCAAGAATAACCCAACCGATATGAGAAAAGGGGGACTTGTGCTGGTACGTTTTATCTGCTGCCACAAAGTCTCTCCTGGCATACAACACAAGAGCCGCTGGTATAACGTATTGAATACCCGCGCCTGCATAGGACCCAGTGATGCCTACTAGGAATTCCACTCTATTTGTTATAATGGCAACAGCGACGGGCGGAAGCAAAGCCAGGAGTGGACAAATCACCTTTGCTACAACTCTTTAGGGTTGCCTGATTTGGTGTGAACATTGCTATCAAGTTGTTTTTGAGAGTGATTGCAATGATGGGGAAATTTGTAGGACAGGGTGAACACTGAAAAGGACTAGAAGTACTGAAAAGGCACAATTGATGTGAGCGAATCAGAACTACGAGGTTTGAAATTAAGAGTGTAAATATCTTGTATGTCACTCAAAGCGAAAACTGCTGTAAAACTCAACATGGCATAGAAGACGAGAATGAGAGAATAGTCTACTGCCAACATCGGCAGCAGCTTTGACTTGTTTCTAATTGGTGTAAGAAGTGAAGGCAGGGAATGGTGACACATGAAGCTGTACACACAAACACCAAAGAGATTTGGTACTTTTTGATATTAGCAACCGCTGGATGACCTTTACCTTTACCTTGCCCAAGCCAAATAGACACAAGCACTATCATGAGAATGAAAGCTGAAAAGAAAAAAGAAAACCCAACATGAGTATATTCATAATGACATCACCATGACTACAATTACATACAAGCAAATAAAACAAAACATTTGCATTCACATAGGCAGAAGGTAAAGTTCTTCAAGGGCCGTTACGGCCCACAAAGCTGGAATGTGTTTTGGCTTTCATAGTGTGAAGCAGAACAGGTGATGGTATATCATCTCCATCTCCAAGACAGGACTCCAAAATCTATTTTTCAGGTTTCTCTCCCTAGCTGATACTGGTACCCATTGGCAACTGAATCAAGTGGGAAAATGCGAGTCAAAAGAGTAGAGTCTCTCTCATGAAACATAATGTCAGACCTAGTAAGTAAACTAGTTTCATCAATGCCATTACAGCCCTTAGGCCTGAATTTATCTTGGTTTCTATAGTGTGAAATGGAATGGGTGATCATAACTCACCTCCTGGACATGACGTAGGTTTTACCCTGCTAGTGTTTGTATCCATTTGCACCTGGGTTGAGGGGGAAATGCGTGTTAAGTGTCTTTCCCAAGAAACACAACATCAGGCCTAGCTTTTCCAGGATTCGAACCTGCGACCTCATGATTTCAAGTCTGGCAGCCTAACGACTCAGCCACCGTCGCTACATGTCAGACCCTAGCGTTGCCATGATATGAACCCTGGACCTCAAGGTCCTAAAGTTGGCAGCCACTAGGCCACCAATACCATAGAAACAGATAGGAAGATAAATTTATGCACCACAATCCAGATATATTGATATTGGTGGGACCATCAAAACGATAATGACAATAATGAACAGAAATAGAAATATGTTGATAAACTAAAAAACATATTTATTGATAATTTACAAGCAACAATCAGGACCACTAAAATATATTGATATGAACAGAATGTCTTTATACCATATGTGTGATCTCAATACAGGTCGAGTAGATTGTAAAAAAAGATAGATAGATAGATAAATAGATAGACAGATAGACAAACAGACAGACATCTAGATAGATAGCTAAATAGACACTGACACAGATCTATAGATAATTAAATAGATAATTGAAAATAAATTTTCCAGTAATTACGATGACACTTCTCCAGTAAGATTTGGAGAAAATCAATAATCTCATAATCACTTACACAGCCATCGGGCCAAGGAAGTACTTATTTGTAGATATTTGGTTTTCTGCACATCAAAGAACACAAATGGTCCAAGTAGCAACAGAAATAAAACCTGCAGAGAGAGAAATTTAAGGAGCTAGAAATTTTCATTCAATACTAAGAGCATTTTTTTTATTATCTCCCTTTTGAATCTCCAACATTCTCCAAGTCTCAATCAAAAGTGTTTCAATCTTTTTACAATATTTGAAAAATTACAAGCTTTCCTTTATTTTATTTTATTGTTAAGAGTCTTGTCCAAGCTGCTACCTCTCAAATCAATAAGGTTAATTGCAAATATTAAACATCTAACGTTTTCCTTTTTTTCTTATCAACTTGTGGATGTAAAACCAGAAACATTCAAAGCAAATTAAAATTCAATCAGTCTCTTTATTATTCTCCTTTTCATCAATCACAGGATTGTACAGGATCTCACTTCATGTCTCACTTAACCCGCATTCTGGGCAGGAGGGGGGGGCGCTATTGATGATCTGGCAGCCAGCTTCTTCGATTCCTCTCATTGTTCAGGATACAAAACTTTAATTAATTCATGCCAATGCTAATCTAAAATTCTAAACACATTACAATGAATTAAGGTTTTAAAAATTTCTAGCTCATGGATTTAAGATTTCAATTTCTTTAACTTGTAATCAATCATTAGTTATTTTTTGGAGGTTGCCATCACACTCACAACAAATATTCTATATGCATTCATGTTGAGATTGACGCCAGACCAACACTGATCACTGTCGCCAAGAGAACTGTTATCTGAAGAGTTGACTTGATATGTGCTGAGAAACAAAGAGAGTAAGCTGTATTCCCACACAAAAATTGTTATTGGTGACGTGGCAGTATTCACATCAATGCCCCATGGTGCTATTGTGCATGGATGGAGATTCTTATTTGTTGCTAACATTACAACAGTTCTTTAAGCTTTAATAAGTTTTTTTAAAGTTTTCTTTTTTTATGTTTATTTGATTTTTTTAGAGCTTAATATGCCTTTATTTCTTCATTCTTCAAACTCTATATCATTTTCATACAGATATATTTCAAGAATATGGTTTGAGAAAGAGAAGTGTATGTTTTCATTCAATGCAGCTTTTCTTTGAAAACTTTAAAACATGAAGTCAAATTCTAATTTCACTTTATTGTTCAGAGAGAATATTGTCATTAGCAAAACACAGAAAAATCACAGAAAAATCCTTTCACAACATTCATGTTTGTTAAATGTATCACAGAAATAGAAAATAAATACTTTACATCACCTCAATCAAAAAGTAACTACTGATTAGCTTAAGGATAAAGCTGAGTGTCAATTTGTATTCAGACAATATTACCCACAGTAGGAATACATAACCAGTATCTATATTATCCTGATAGTAGTGATAGCAAGGATGCCAAATTAACGTACACAGTACTTTAAGGACTCAACTATATGCTACCACATGAGTATCATCGGTGAGAACAAAATCAATAATGCCTGATTCAGGGCATGATCATAGTGTAAATACTTCAATTGTTTTAGTGGAATCCTCTCCAGAAAGTTTTTGTGATATGCAAAGCCTGCACAGAAATGATTTCCTGAATTGCATGGGTTGAAACGTGTCTTCCATCCAATATGGGGTAAAAAGACAAGGTTTATATATTTTTCAAATGCTTTTTAAAGAGAATGTTAGTTTGATGAAAATCTGTTTTAGGATAATTGCAGACTAACAAATATATGAGTTGAAATGAAAAGTAAAAGAAAAGAAAAATAATAATTTTCCCTTCGCATTCTCAACGTCCTAGTTTCAAAAATAAAATTAAACAAAATATATACTTACCAAGCAACATCTCTTAATGACTTTGGCACAGCTGCAGCATAGATAGACAAATCTCCAAACAAGTAGATGATGATACACAAATGGAAGAAGCCCATGCCAACTGCAAAAAAGGATGATAAATCAAATTTTCACAAGATAAAGGGACTAGGTAGTTGCCCCACCAACAGTTGAAAAACTTTCTAGTTTTTTTATTATAATAAACTCTATTCCTCTGGGCCAGGTAGGTCCTGGTGCAGATCACAAAGCTCTGCGCACATTAAGAATCCCTTGGCTGTATACAGGGCAATCCCGCAAATTGTAAAAAATCCTACCAAAAGATCCAGAGATACCTTAGTTGTGGATAGGGGTAAATCAAATAAAAATGTTATATTTCGATACAACTTTGTTGGAGTTTTTCTTTGCTTTTCACTGCTTGAATGAACATAAACAGTGCACTTACTATAGTTTGCAATTAAATTATCATAAAAATCAAATGGAAAAAACCCATTCTTTTCCTTTCAGATGAATGCATTTCACAAATACTGAAATTGATTGTCACAAAAACACACGCAACACAAAAATAAAAACCTAAATATTAAAGTAAATTAGTTTACTGACTGAGCATATTCACTTTAAAAGTTTAAATTAAAAAATATATTGTCTTATTCTGATTGATTTTATTAACCTTACCTTTATTGAAATATAACTTGGCCATGGTACCCTATATACAAAGAAATAAAGATAGAAAAGGGGGGAATCATCAGGTAATGTTCATTACAATCCACTAAAAGACGTTAAATAAATTATGGAGATGATTAACTATGGAGATGTGAGTGAGATTAGTTCTTGTGTGTATGGTTTAAATAGTTTTTTAAAAATGAAATATTTTTCCACAGGACCCAAATTAATGTATACATTCAATTGGGTCTATGAAATAAAGTAACAGTTTTTTTATTGTTTGTATAGGGCATATCTGAAGGGAACAAATACAACATGCTTTGTGACTATCATAAATATATACGCATAGAAATATTCTTACTGATTTTTGGGTTTTTTTGTGTTTTCCCATTTGCTTTCATTTACATATATTTCTGTATATATATCTTATTATCTGTCTGTCTATCTATCTATCTATCTATTTAAGCATTTTAATCTAACATGAAGTTTATGACTATAAATAACAAGCAAAAATAAGCAAAAATACAGATATGGCCATACTCAAAATGTGAAGTTTAAACCAAAATATCAAGTGTAAGCAATGTAAAGGCAATGGCTACCACTGGAAAAAACTGTTTCCCAAGAAATTTGATACCAAAATAATTTCTGTAGGACAATTTCAAACAAACTCCTGATTCACTTATTTTTTTAAATGGCAATTTTTTTCCAAATGGGCCAAAACACCAAATTTAAGCTCCTCTATTTCATATAAACGATCACTCTCAAAAGTCATACTTCGTTAACTTTTAGTCACGAACGAGAGAACAAACCCAATTTTTGTCCTACCTCTCTGAAAACTATGAGACGGTTTTTTATTGACGTGAAAATTGAAAAAAGAATGAAAACGACACCAGTTGTCTCTACACACTGAATCAATGACACACACAGCCTGAACCAAACGGCTCATTCAGTTTGGGTAACTGGATCTAGTAGAAGGCTGTGACGGGTTTTGGTGAGGAAGTGCAAAACAGAACCTCTAGCGTTTACTCGGAAAGTTGAAATTTAGTGGCAGCAGGACATTCTAATGGGCTTTCTTGCAAGGTGCTTATTTGTTCGTATTTTTTTATGTGAATCACTCTACGGAACGAACGTCTAAAACATTTAAACACATCAGGTGAGCTCGTATCTTTGACACACAGGGGAGAAATGGATATCACTGTAAAGATTATTTCCAGCACAATCTGATTCCACCTTCTTAAAGGGAAGCTCATTTTCCTTTCATAATTATTTAGAGTTTATCTAAAATGGACAAAACAAAACTTTTAGCAGTTATGACCATAATGTCTTAACATTCATACTAAAACAAAAATCATGATTGCCATGGCAAAATCTCAGTAGTTGGCACCCCACACAACTTCCCATAGTTATAATCAGACATAATTATTCAAACTTCATCACCTCCAATCCCACACAACCTCTACACACACAAACCATTGACAACCTCAAACACATTCACATTTGGGCGTAACACTTTCATTGCTAAGCTCTATGGTATCCCCATTGCTAAGGATTTGGGGAGAAAATGGGCAAAAAGGGAAAAGATTTTTATATGATTTCATTTTACCCACATCTACAACTAAGGCGATCTTGGGGGTTTCAGAAGGATTGGTAATTTTGCTCGGACTGCCCTGTAAACAGCTTTGGTTGTTTGTTTCTTTGAAGTAACCCTGTCCACCATGGCGGTGATCTCAGGGTTCGTAGCTGATTAATATTACTGACGACTGTCTAGACACAACATAAAGCACTCAAAAAAATCAAAAGCTTCCATAAATATTTGTAAATATTTTTAAAATATAGTCAATGTGTTAAAAATTGATACATGTTTAGTACTCTAGATCTGTCGATATACTCCAATTTCTTTCAGAAACAGCCTAGGGGTCTTTAACGTGCATAGTGTTATGACCCGCACACGGACCTCCTTGTTATAATCCGTCTCCAATGGGGCTAGATGTCAATTCACAGGTAGGTAGGTTTTACTTGAAAATCCTTGAGAAAACGTATCAATGTGCTGAGGCTTGAACCCACGACCCTTCAGCTGAGAGGCTGACGCCTTGCCTCTGGACTTCAAAGTCCTCCAAAGGGTAAAGTTGAAAATTGTTTTCCATCAGTAGGTAAGTTACGTAAATGATATTTGTAGGATGGCAGGGGTAATGGATGAGCTTTGATTACATACCATAAAATATGCAAGTGAGATCATGTGATCATGGCAGCAATACTGGTTCTTCTCATGAATATGCAAATTTTATCTGGGGTTTTTTAAAAATCTTAGCTTTCTTTTTCAAGAAAAAAAAATGTGGAAAATGTCACTGGTTCAGATTTATCATCAGGATCTAGATCTATATTTTTCACTCCAGTTTGTTCTGCAAAATCTGACAGCCACTCATATGGATTACTGGTCTCTGGCTTTCCTGGGGAATTCCAATCCCATCCTGAAGCAAGAGTGTCATCGACATCAACCCCTGCCACACCTCCCCTTCTCGAGGCCAGGAGTCGGTTTGGGCACAATCACTTTATCATCACTATAGTTTTCCTTTTGGCTTCCATTCATCTAAATCGAGATAATGACAAAATACAACTGCAGTGGCAGCTGATTTCATCTTTCTTCTGAATACATTGGGATATAAACAACTGTAGTGGAGTAATTGGGCAATTTCACCATGCAAAAAAATCAGAGTCGATTGAGGGATCTCTAGTAAAGGGGAAAGAACAATAATAAAAATTCAACAATGTCATATAATTATGTAATCCCATGTTTTCTGGGTCACAATTTCAACCTAAGTAAAAAATCGCAAACAGAGTTCCATCGACAGTTGTCTACAGAAGTCTATAATATGTTAGCAATATGTTAATAAGTTAGCAACCAAAGTGTTAAACCTTCCATTAATGAATCAAAAATCAAAACCTAAAAGATAAAAAAAGAATAGTCACCATTTCTACTCTTTCCGTTATTTCAAAGCTTGGATTGCCATTTGATTCTGTCAAAGAGGAAATCATAAATACTTGTTAGAATAAGAGCATATCTTCAGGACAGACAGCAAGAAGCTCTGAAAAAAACAAAATCGAACTTAATTAGAATGAGACAGATAGAAACAAAAAGAATATAAAAGAAGAAGGATTTTCAAGTAGGAGCATGGTTCTTTTTGAACTTCAAACCCACAACATTTAAAATTACTTAAGCATATATATACAAATCAGATGTAATACAATGTATGTTATTTTCTCTGAGGTGTAAAAAATAAAACATTACTGAGTCAACTGTCACAGCCTAGTGACCTTACCATTACAAGTTTACCATAGCTCCTTGCATTGGGCAATGACAACTTCAAGTAAGATGTGCTCATGCCAGACACATATTTATTCTAGAGAATAATAATTTTAAACCATCCTATTTATGTAGAAAATAAGCATACCTACCATTGACATGTGCACTAGAAAAAGAGGTGTAATTTCATCGGCATTCACACTGTCCTGAGTTAAATCTGGTTTCTAAGTAAAAGCAAACAAGAATATTTTATAAAATTACAAAAGCAACTTTTAGGATTGAAATATCTACTCTCATGAAGTTCTTATAAACTTGTGAACATCTAAAACAAGAAATAGCTGGAAAGAAAAAGTTTTGAAGCAAAAAATCTACATTCTTACAACTGAAAAGCGTATTAGTCAAGGCTTCAAGTAGGTGTATACCTGAAAGATGAGTGATCTGAGCTTTGAAAAAAACTCCTATGGTATGTGAAATTAGTTTACGTTTTCCACTGCTTTTTGATTTGTAAAAACAAAACGGTGCAGCTTTATCCCCCCTAAATGGTTGTCCTTCAATTTCCAACAGTTGAAATTGGACATACAATGATAGGATCATTATAGAAATCCTCACTTTTGTATAATTACAGTGACAATCTTAACATAGATGCATTGTGAAACAGCATAAAGCTACAGTCTACTTTAGCGAAAACATATATGGTGAACAATTGAATTTCATTGAAACAGTGGTATGGATGTATTTGTAAAGGAAGGTTTGAAGCAATACCTATTGATCTCATAAAGGTATGTAAACAAATGTTGTTTTGCAAGCAATTGTTCATGTCATCTTGCAAAAGCATCGTATAGTCGGTGAAACTGCTTAAATATGTAAGTCCGGCCGACAGTAATTTTCAGAAGCAAAATATGTCATAATCGTTGAATAGGCTTCAAACGCTATGCTATGCTTTTTGGATGAAAAACGGAAATCTTTGTTTAGATCATGTGCGTAAAATAAGCTTTTTTTTATTGATTTAAAGCCTCCAATATAGAAACACACGAAAAATCATGCGTTTGATCATTTTTAAGACAAATCTCATGTATACTAGGGCTTATGCATTTAGATATTTTCACGGACAATATATCTCTCTCTTATCTCAGTTTCTCTTTTCTCCTCTGTCTGTCTATTTGCCTGTCTCTATCTCTGTATCTATTAATCCCTATTCAAACAATCCTTTCATTAACCTGTGTTCTGGACAAAGACAAGCATCAGATGTCAAGAGAGACAATGAGCAAAAACTAAAATATATTGTAAAATTAGCAAGTGCTAATTTTTTATAAATAAAATGCTAGAGAAATATAATGACTTGTCATCTTTTTTCTAGCTACTTAACAGGATTTCAATATTTGTCATAATATATCAACATGTAACGCACACTGCTCACTTCTTCCTCCTTAGCTCCAGACGCAAGCTTCTGGAATCGGAGCTTGGCATTAGATATTGCCATTGTTTCTGTCATGAAAGTTAGGGTCAGGTAACTGGTTTGAAGAACAATATAAGAAGAAGAATTATTTGGCTGTAAATTGACACTCCTCGTTATGAATAAATACTGAAGCAATTTCGAGGCTCAATGATTTTCGAAATAAAGAAAGTGCAAAATTGAAATAATACCAAGGACCCATACTGTAAGATCGACTTATATGAAAAATTGACGTATGTGATTAAAGTCACGAAGTGGGGGAAAGGGAGGGGGAGAGAGAGATGAGGGGAAAGGGAGGGGGAAGGGGGAAGGGATAGAGAGAGAGAGAGAGAGAGAGAGAGAGAGAGAGAGAGAGAGAGAGAGAGAGAGAGAGAGAGAGAGAGAGAGAGAGAGAGAGAGAGAGAGAGAGAGAGAGAGAAAACAGAAACAGAAACAGAGAGAGACAGAGAGACAGAGAGAGAGAGAGAGAGAGAGAGAGAGAGAGAGAGAGAGAGAGAGAGAGAGAGAGAGAGAGAGAAGAGAGAGAAAGAGAGAGAGAAAAGGAGGGAAGAGAAAAGGGGGAAGAGAGAGATAGAGAGAGAGAGGGGGGGATAGAGAGAGGGAAGAGAGAAAGGGGAAGAGAAAAAGGGGGAAATAGAGAGAGAGAGAGAGAGAGAGAGAGAGAGAGAGAGAGAGAGAGAGAGAGAGAGAGAGAGAGAGAGAGGGTGGGGGAGAGAGAATATTATGCTTGCAGTGTGTATTGTATATAGCACTATCTTGTTGAGTACTATCATGGTCAACAGGGGATGGCCATGGACCTGGATTTCCAGAGGTATGAAGTTTGACAGTCTTTTCATTGGTCAATCTAAGTCTAAGTGTTTGGTTAGTTTTGCATAAAAAATGACTATGTGTATACATGGGGCCTGGTAGTTTTTTAGTTTCATGCTTTTTTTTTTTAGATGTGAATCCTAATGTGAACAAGACAAAAAAAAAAGGAAATACACTTAGAAGGAAAATTGATAGACGTAGCTATTGTTATTCTTAATAGGAGATGCAGACTGTCTTCTGGGTTGCTTCATATTGGTCAGCCAACTGAAGTGGCAGTCTTGCACTTTTCGGGTAGTGATCGTGAATAAATACTGACTTGGATGAAAATTAACTTCAGTGAAATTGATTTAAACACCATCCACTGTCTCAGGTAGCCAAGATGTTACAATTACAAAAAAAACACAAATAAAGCTGCCTACTTATATTATGCTTCAATTCCAAATAAGCACCTTTTTGTGATTCCTTATAAGTTTACATTATAATATGTTTATCTTCACAAAGTACACAAGGGCTTGTAGCTTTGATAGGAGCAATGGGAAAATGCTAGCACAAGTCACTGCTCATTCTCAGTTTCATAAATTCCTCTGAAAGACTTGAATTAAGCCTTGATACAATACCTACAAGCATAATAATATCTAAATTTATCTAAAAGCAACAGGAAACATTTTTAGCAGTCTTAAGTCAAGAAATAACAAACAGGCCGTCTTAGTTGGGGTTGGGGGGGGGGGGGAATTTATGGAACCCCTGATCTTGGCAGAATTTTATCAAACCTCATGAATCCAAGAAGGATGATGGCAACAAGACTGAGAAGCCATCCGGCATCTTTAAAAGCTGCAGGCATTGTTAGAGCTCCTGTGCCCACAATGAGATTGAAGACATAGATGAAACCAACCTGATAAAAGAGATGATCATTATCTTATTTCTTTAATAACAAGGAGAAAAGTAGATACAAACACTACCACCATTTCCTTCATAGAAAAATAATAAAATACAACAATGAAAAAACAAACTTTCTTTCTTCATCAGTTTTCGTTCTACCTTCCCCTGTGTATGGGTTTAGATACCCAAAATAATCCTTCTCCGGCTACCTTGTCCTGACATTTTCTGTTTCCTTCTGCGAAGGTTGAATTTCTTTGCTTTTTAAGTGCTTCTTTTATATCTTCGTCCTACTTCCTTTGAGGTCTACCTTTTGGTCTTTTACCTTGGGTTTTAGCATTGTATACTGATCTAGATATTCTCTTTTCATTCCTTCTGTTTACATGGCCAAACCATCTGTGTTGATTCATTTCTATCTTAGTTTTAATGACATCTGCTTTGGTTTGATCTCTTATTTTCATGTTTCTGATTTTGTCTCTTTTAGTTTTACCTATTTCTCTTCTTATATATTTCATTTCAGCTGCTTGTTACTCTACTGAATTACCTACCATCTAAGGTCCAGGTTTCCCTGCCATAGAGGAGAATAGGACAACAAACTGTGCTGTATACTGTCATTTAGATTTTTGTTGATAATTCTTATTTACCTATAAACACCTTTCCTAGATGGTTATATATTGTCATTGCCTTTTGGATTCTCTGGCTGATTTCTTCTCTTAGTTTTCCCTCTGAGTTAATCCTACTCCTAGGTAGTTATGGCTTTGGACGTTCTAATTTCTCTCTGTCTAGTTTAAGGTTTTGTGTTTTAGCTTCCTTAGTTATTAGCATTGTTTTTGTTTTCTTTGCATTGACTTTCATTTCTCTTTTATTTAGTTCATTACTCAGTATGTTAATTTTATATTGAAGGTCACATTCTGATTTTCCAAACATTGATACATTTTACTAGTTTGAGTTTCCACATACCTACATTCATTTTCTTCATTTTTAAAGATGCCTTTGCAAATGAATCCATAAATGTGATAAACAAAAGAGGGCTCAGGATACAGCCCTGCCTAATTCCTATATCTACTTCAAATTCATCAGATAAATTTTCAGCTACTCTTACTGCACATGTTGGTTTGTTCTAAAAACTTTTAATATCTTCTATCAAATTTGTTCTACATTATGCTCTTGTAAAAAATACCATTGTGCATCTCTCCCACAGTGTTAAATGCCTTTTCTAAGTCAATAAAACACAGGTGTAGGTCAACTTTGGTTTCAAAGAATTTTTTTATTATTTGTCTAATTGTAAAAATGTGGTCCTGAACACTTCTCCCTGGTCTGAATCCACACTGATATTCTTCAATCTGATATTCTACTCTTTTCCTCAGTCTCATTTCTAGTATTTTAGTGTACACTTTTCCTGGTACATTAAGCTATAGTTTGAGCATTCCATAGTTGATCCTTTCTTGTGTATTGGTACTATCATTCCATTTATCCAGTCATCTGGCACATATTTTGACTTTCACTTTCATGCTTGTTGACATATTTCATACAGTAGTTTGTCTGCCTTTCTCCCTTGATTTTTAATAATTTCTGGATAAATTTGATCTACTCCCGGACCTTTCCCTAATTTCACTTTTCTTATAGCTGTTTGGATTTTTTTCCATTGAGATATCTTCATCTTCAGTTATATCTCCCGGATTATTTGTTAGTCTTACTGGTTGATCTGTACTCCTTGTTTCCTATGTTCTGGAGGGATTATAAAATTGCTGAAAGTACTTTCTCCCTGCTTCCATTACTTCATTGTTTCTCCTTTGGTGTTTTTAATTTGTCTGATTAGGCATGCTTTCTCATGCTCTTCATTGCTCCCCAGAACAGCCTTTGATTTCCTTGGTAGCTTTCTTGAATGTGTGGATATCTTTATACATGTGGAAAAATGGCATTGGCTATTTTCCCGTTATTCTTTAGGTAAAATATTAATTAGTCTCTCTTCATTTGGAGAAGTTGTCTCTCCTTCTTTTCCTATGACTCCATTTGATGTTTCTACATTGTTGCCTTCTAAAGCATTTAAATCCCCATTGTTTTCAAAGTTATCTTTTTCTTCTTTGGTGGCGTCTTTCGATTGATCCATAAGCTATTAATAATTTAATATCTCTTCCTTTTGGTTTAATGCTTCTAATAATGTCGAGATCCAACTGCCTATAATAGATTTTCATGACTTTTAAGTATTAGGAGGCCTACTGCTGCTTTAGCTCTATCCTTTACATTTAGTCCTGAAAATATTAAAAAGTACAATTTGGTCCTATATTTTCAATTCCTTATCCTTTTGTCTGTGTTTCTGTGGTAGCCAAAATATCCACTTTAAATTTTTCTTATTCTTCAGCTAATTCTAGCTCTTTTCCACTTATTGCTCTGACATTCCATGTTCCAAAAATCAAACTCTATGTTGGGTTCCAGGGTCGTTTTCTGAAGTTCAGTGCGGTTGTGTCCACTGTACCCTAGGTACAAAGTGGGGCTGCCACCTTGAGGCCCCTTACTGGGCCTTAGTTTTGGTTATCTGTTCGGGTTGGTCAATGAAGACTGGCATGCAAGGCAGCAGGGTGTTATTTTCTGCCAGGATTAACTCTCTTAGACTTTGGTCAGTCAAGACCTGCCTGCAAGGCACCAGGAGACTCATGGAGGGCATGACCACCTATTCCCCGCACAAGTGCAAGTACCTACCCACTGCTCAGAAAGAACAAAACAAAAACAAAAAAATTAAAACAAAAACAAAACCCCAAAACGGACCAAATCACCACATACATACATAAAAATCCTCAAGTGAGAAGCATCAGAAACCAATTCTTTAACTTAACTACCACAAAATTAATTTGCAATCAAAGAAAGCAAAAATGAACTTTGCAGCAATGACATATAAATTTTAAGCATGTCACACAAATTCATAATTTGAAACATTTACTACCATACATTATTTTTCTACCTTATATCTACATATTATCATGTTTTACCAGTTTTGAATATTGAGCTCCAGAGGCTGTAAGTTCATCACGAGCCATCTAAAAGAAATAAAAAAGAAAGAATCTCTTAAACAGGATCTTCCTTTTATAATGTCCTTTCACACACATTCATTTCATTGATTGCTCTTCATATATCTGACAATGTTTTTTTACAATAGATGACAAGAAAAGAAAAAAAATTCAGGAAGGGGACGCAGCAATAAAAGTTGAGCTTGGATTCAGGTGTCTTTAAATAATTCAGTTATCAGTTTCATGTGATTTCGCATGGCATATTTATATAAATAATCCATCATACATAAAACCATGGAATTTGATTTAGTTTAATATTTAAGATAAAATAATACGATTCCCCCGAAAATTTGAGCTTTTAAGTAAAGTAAGCACAAAACAGAGGGAAGGATTGTCGGGCACATCCAAGGGACATAACTTAGATAACAAGTTAGATGGGATAACAAAAAAGTTCCTTTCAGGTGCAGATGTATATTTCGTGACTATTTGAGAGACAGCAATCTGACACAGAGAAAGACACAAGATAACGGACAGTTTATTTCTTGAATACAAGCAGTTCAAAGATCAATAACAACAGTGTAAGATAACGAACTGGGACCTAAATCTTCGACTTTCTGCCTGAGAGAAATTTTTATAATGTGAGTGATCTAGACTCATCAGGTTTTTTGGGTTGCTTTTTCTTTTAAACAAAATTTTTAAGTTTCATCAATGACTATCTTAACTCTTTGTCTCCGGAGTTATTTCACCCAACGTGCCGGAGTTTTTTTGTTGCCAGAAATATTTCGTCCACCCGTTGAGAAAAATGACGTATATAAGATACCTAAGAATATAAAAAAACACACAACTATCATACGTCAAATTGTTTGTTATTGATCAGAAATATGCTAGAGAAGATGACAGAACAAAAAAAAGATCGCAAAAAAAAAAAAATCATATTTTGACACCAACTCACCTATAACAAATTATTCACTTGTATTTGGAGTATCTAAGGGATATATCCTTGTAGGGGGGTTAAATCCAAATCTAAAACTTTTGACACAGTTCAAAAATGTTCAATATGAAGAAAGTTATGTCCATTTTTGTAAAGTCACTTTTACATCCAAATGTCAAAGAAAATCACGTAAAAAATCCAAAGTGAGCATGAACACAAAACTAAATTATTATTATAAAGATTGAAGATAATGTACACAGGATGCCTTATTTACAGATCAAGGACTCTGAAAACCAATTTTAGAGGTGTGGATCTGTATGCCACATCTCAAAACAATGCTTCCGATGTAAATGTGGTAAGCCGATGCAACCTTTACACACCAAGTTTGTGCGCTTCACATTTGTTGGAGTGCTGCACACTCGACACCGTCTGTCATTCGGTGTGTACACGATAATGTGTTTTGCTCCCTCGAGGCGCAGTATTGGGTTGACTTTTCGAGGGCGACCGATTTGTTTTATTGCCTGCTCTTCTTGAAGTGGCATGATGGCTGAGGCGGCCTCGTAGAGTTGGTCAATCAAGAGGTGTTTGAATTTTTTCAGACCCATTTTTTTGTTGTTTTCTGCAGATCTTGATAAACAATGCAGAATATATGCATTTACACACGTTATCTCCATGATCCAGTGAAAGATTTTCTTCCACCATTTCTTTGATCTACGCTTTTGCAGACCATAATACCCTATCATTTGGTCCGCCCTATCGCAACCATTCATGCTAAAGTTGTAGTCCTGAACAACTAAGGGTTTGACTGCACCTCCATTCTCCACTGTCTCATCTACCTTTCCATTGGTTGTGACCATCACCACTTGCTTCTTTGCCTTTTTATCCCTGAAAGCTGCACACAGAATTTTGTTCTCCTCTGACATCCAGTATTTGGATTCTTTGTGTTGCAGAGATGTGCCTTTGCCTTTCACTTCAGGGGGAAAGCCAATCCACTAGGCTTGAAGAGTGCCAGTGTAGTACTGCCTCATTGCTAGCATTCTTTCTAGCAGAACTCTTGTGGTAAACCATCTATCTGCAAATATATGGTAACCTACACCGACAGGATTTCAGCAGGGTGTCAAATATTTTGACGGAGGTTCTTCCTTGTTCGTCGTGGTCAGTTTCTGGATCATACGAAGTTTCAGCTCCGTAATAAGTGAGCAAATTCAAAACATATCCGGTGCTGCTGTCTACCAAGCCAAAGCTTTTGATATGATATTTATGTGGCTTGGCCGTGTTGAACATTTTATATGTCCACCTCCCCTTCCATCCTATGATCATTTCATCGATGCTGACATTTTGAAATGGTGTAAAGGCGTCATTGAATTTCCCTACGAGGAGGTCCACAAAGGGCTCAATTTTATTCTTGCCTTCTGCATCCGGCTTTCCTACGTGAAGCATTGTGTGATACAGTACTTCCAGTCTTTGATGGCTAAACACTGCATGATAAAAATCAGTCTTCATGCTTTGTTCCATGGAATGATAATCCCTTACGTAAGGGCGCGGGTCTATCCCCATGGCGTTTGTCACTGCCAAAAATTTCAGAAGTTCATATTTTTTTTATAGGTGTCCATTCATTGTAACATGATCTTCTTCTTGCTGGTGTGTTTTTCATCACCTGTTCCTCAGCATAACTATTGATTGATGTCAATAAATTGTCAATTACATCATCAGTAACAGTCTAAAACCGTTGAGGTATCACTGATAATTGCATCATTGACACCTGGTGACCTTCCACCTTTTGTCAACAGTCTGAAATGATTTGTTGTTTCTCTGGGATCATTGGTAGATCTACTGATTTCAGTCCACTGGTTGTGGTAGTCATTTGAACTAACTCTAGATCTACTATATCACCCTGTCTAGGCCTTTTACGTTGACTGGTTCCAGGCTGAGGAGACGCCCCCCTCACAGACACATCTCTTTCCTCTTCAGTCGAACTGGATTCTGATCCAATGTCCTCCACAGTTTCCCTCACTTCTTCATCTTCTTTACCCTACTACTACTACTTTCAATTTCGCTTTCTTCACTTTCCAATGTTTGAAATAAACGAGCTGCTTGAAGCGCTGCTAGCCTTTGTGGACGAGAACCCGTCGCAGATGAGGACGATGCCATCGTAAAATTCAACAAAAAATGTAAACAAACTTGTATTTCACAGAAAAATCGAAGAAAACCTATGTTATGTTAGAGAAGTGACGTTCAAATTACCGCATGTGACTCTTCAACTGTCCTACTTTCGATGTAAACATCCGGAGAAAGGTTTAAAACTTTCACGGGACTCTGTAATATTTTGGACGATACATATTAGAAAGGATGAGGCAAAGAGTTTGTGTTCTATTTCCATAACCATGTGTTTATTTCCAAGAGGATGGGAAGAAGGAAGTGATCCCATACATATTAGTTACAGACATTCTATACCCTTGAATGGTAGACATGATATTACTACATCCCCTTTGTTTTGATAAAATAAAAACATTTGTAGGATTTAAACCAAAACATCAGACTAGGAATGAACAATGAATACTGGTATTTGACTAGATGTGATAATGGTTTTACGTTGCAAGCTTAATTTTCTCTTCCCACTTAATTAAGAACTATTTCTGGGAATTAATATGTAGTATATTTAATATAATGAAAAAGTATAGGGTGCAGATTCCAGTTGGTGATATTTTAAAGAGTTCAATGTTTTTCGATTCGTTAGGATTCACCAAAGTCTATCCAGTCTGTATTGACTAATCTATTGCTAGGAGATACATAATATATATTCTAATATATATATTAGTACTCTATGAGTATTATATTAGTGTCTATTGCATCTAACGTGAGTGTGTTATGTTGTGGACGTCCTCATTCAATTTCCCTAACAAAGGCCATGCCTATCATTTGTATTTTTGTGGTGTTCTGACACTACGTCCACTTCTAGTTGTGTAATGTGGTGTTGTGGATGGATGTTCCTGTGACAACATGTTGTTGCCACGATCAGGTGCACGTTCGTGCTCTTCCTGATCAGAAACAGGTAACCACGGGGGTTTGACATGCTTCATTTCAGGCTCAAGTCTTCGATGATCTCTAGTTTGATGGTGATACATTTGACTTTTTGGGGAGCTCTCCTGTTGGGACTGGTCAGGGATGGGGACGCTGCGGAGATGTTTTCTGTTTCTGCGTACTTCGCTTCCATCAGCTGTTTTGATGTAATATGATCTCGGGCTGTGGTGATTGTTGGTAATCACTGCTGGTTTCCATTTTGTTGTTGATTGATTCTGATGTGTGACAACTTGTCCAGAGGAGAGAGGGGGAAGGGGATAAGCTCTCTTGTTGTGGTAGAGAGCTTGAGATTGTTGTCTCTTTTCGAGGCCTGCAATGATGTTTTGGGCTGATAGATCTTTGGGATGTTTTCTGGGAAGACCATCGTTGATCTCTCTGCCCAAGAACATCCTTCCAGGTGATGGGAGATTCTGGTCAATCGGTGTCGCTCTTAAAGCCAGTATAGCTTTGTATGGATCCGTACCAGATTCCATGGCTTTCATCAGAGTGCTTTTCACAATTTTCACTTGGCTCTCGATGAACCCGTTGCTTTGTGGGTAGAGAGGTGAGCTGGTTTCATGTTTGATATTATATTGCTCTATGAATTCTTTGTACGCCCTACCGCTGTATTGGGGGCCGTTATCCGATCTGATAATTTCTGGAATGCCATGTTCGCTGAGTATCTGTTAAGTGAGGGTAGCAACTTTATTGCTGGTGCCTTCTCCTTTAGGTAGTTTCCAGATGAAGGGGTATTTTGAGTAATAGTCGGAGATCAGCAGGTATTCATTTCCCTTCAGGTGGAACAGGTCTGTGCCGACTGTATGCCACGGTCGTGGTGGTATTTCTGTTTGTATGAGAGGTTCTTTCCTCTGGCTGCTTTGGTGCGTTTGGCACGTATGACATTCTTTTGTCATTTCCTCAATATCTTTAGAGATGTTTCTCCAGTAGACTGTCACTCTAGCCCTAAGCTGAGTCTTTTCAATTCCCAAATGCGGCTCGTGTAATTTTTTCAGTATATCTTTTTGCATTGATTTGGGCACAATTATACGCCGGCTCTTCATGAGTAGGCCCTCTTCCAAGCCTATTTCATCTCTGTAGTTCCAGTATGCTCTGCAAAGCTGTGGCACATTCTGAAGATTCTCTGGCCAGCCTGTGAATACTATCTCTTTGAGCGCGTTTAGCTCCATATCTGCCGCTGTCTCCTCTCTTATCCTGTCCAACATGTTTGCGCTGAATTGTGTAAAGATGACATGTATCTTTACGTTGTTGAGACCTTCTATCAGTCTCTTTTCTCCATTGGTGAGCCTTGATAAAGGGTCAGCGATTTTCATTTCTTTCCCGGGGATGTATTTGATCTCCAGATTATAATGCTGAATTCTAAGAAGCATTCTCTGAAGTCTTGGAGGTGCAGCCTTCAAATTTTTTAGTTGAATCGATTCCAGGGGTTTATGGTCACTTTCGACAATGAATTTCTGTCCATACAAATAGGTGTGAAATCTTTCACATCCATAAACCACAGCTAGCATTTCTCTCTCGATGTTGGCGTAACGTGTTTCTTCCTCTATAAGACTTTTGCTTGCAAAAGCTACTGGCCTTCCATCTTGAAGAGTGATGCTCCAAGGCCCTTCATGGAAGCGTCTACCTGAAGTGTGATTGGTTTCTTGCTGTCAAAATAAGCAAGTGTGACGTCATTGGAGATCGCATCTTTTATTTTGTTGAATGCAGCTTCATGACTCTGGTTCCAATCAAAACTGCTGTTATCTTTCAATAACTCTCTGAGCGGTGCAGTGAGAGCACTAGTCTTTGGGATAAATTTCCCCATGTAAGTTGTGAGGCCTAAAAATGATTGCAATTCTTGTTTGTTTTGAGGAGACTTCATTTCCTTCAGTGTAGACACTTTGGACGGGTCTGGTCTTACACCGTTCTGTGAGCAGATGATCCCGTAAAATTTTATTTCAGCTTGTTTGATTTTGCATTTCTCTTGGTTCAATTTTAAGCCTGTTTCTTGGTATCTTCTCATCATGCCCTTTAGATTAGTGTCATGTTCTGCCTCTGTCTTGCCATAGATGACAATATCGTCAGCAATGCCGATGACCCCTGTGCACCCCTCAAAAGTTTAATCGATTTTGGCTTGGAAAATGTCTTGGCTCATCTTAAGGCCAAATGGCATCCTGTTGAAGCGATATCTGCCAAAAGGTGAGTTGAATGTCGTAAGGAAACTGGATTCTTCATCTAGTTGGATGTTCCAGTATCCACACTTGGCATCGCAGATGGAGAAAAACTTGGCTCCGGTCAGCTTTGGTAGGAGTTCCTCTAGGGTGGATGTGACGTGGTGGGCCCTCAGGATTGCCTTATTTAAATCCTTCGGGTCAAGACAAAGTCTGAGGCGTCCATTTGCCTTTTTCGCGGTAAACAAGGCTGTTCACCCACGCTGATGGTTCACTAACTTTAGTGATTATTTGGAGTCTTTCCATCTCGTCCAGTTCTTCCTTTATTCTTTCTCTTAATGCTATTGGTACTTTCCTTGGTGCATGTATGACAGGAGGGATGTTTGAGTCGACATTTATGTGATATTGTCCTTGGAATCTTCCGATCCCATCAAAAACATCTGGATGCTGTTGAATTAGCTGAGTTTTGTTAACAATTTGTTTTTGATTTGTCTCTGTTTTTAGTTCACAATTCACTGTAATCAGTTTCATGGCTTGGGCAGACGGTAACCCTAGGATTGCAGATCCTTCATCTTCTGTAATATAGTAGTTGGTTTTGTATTGTCTCCTTCATATTTGCAGATGATAGTGCATGTACCATATTGTTTTATTCTACGACCACCGTACGCTGTAATGATTTTTGACGATGGCTTTGGCAATTCTCCAGGAACATTTTCTTGTAAAGCCGCTGTGGTAAAGAATTTCCCTGTGCCCCAGTGTCGATTTTGACCTTGAGTGTTGTCTTCTTGTCTTTAAAGCTTGGCAATGACACCATTAAATTTGCATATACTTCATCCTTTGTATGGATTGATTTGATGCTCAATGCCTCGTAGAAGAGTTCTTCACTTTCTGATTCATCGTCATGTTCCTTCATTTCATTGAAGGTTCTGCCCTTTTTGTAAGGTTTGTGGTTACGTCCCTTTTGTTTGTCGCTTTTCAACTTTCGACATACCCTTGCAAAGTGATTTGCTTTCTTGCAGTAACTGCATATCTTGTTCCTGGCAGGACATTCTGTAAATGGATGAGTTCCCTGCCCACAGTTGGGACATAGCTGTGGTGCTCTGCTGTTTGCTGATTTGTCATGATCTTGGTGTCTTGGTCTATATTTGTCATTCTTCACTTTGACCGCTTTCAGGTCTAGGCTGCTTCCTGTCAGGCTGGTCATCTGTTGACGTGAGATTTCCATGGATCTGACTAGATCTGTGGCCTTTTTCAGGGATAAGTCCTCTTCTTGCAAAAGGCGTTCCCTTGTCTTCTCGTCTCTTGTTCCACAAACTACTCTATCCCTGATGAGCGAGTCGTTCAAGTCTCCGAATTCGCAATGTCTGGCCAAGAGCCTTAATTCTGTAACAAATTGGTCAATAGACTCGTCTGTGTGTTGGCCTCTTGAATTAAATTTAAAACGTGCCATTGTTACGTTTCTTTTAGGCTCGCAGTACTGAGAAAATCTATCAAAGAGAACATCAATTTTGTTTTCTTCTCCCTCTGCGAAGGACCAGGTATTGTAGATATCTCGCCCTGCTTGGCCTATGTAGAGTAGGAAGTAGCTGCATTGCTGAAGTTCTTTTTTCTCAGCCAAGGGTCCAGCTAGGATCAGCCTCATGTGTTGTGACCATCTTTTATAATTCTCTGCAACATTCCCTGTTTCAAAGTTCATTTGGCTCGGTTTTAAGGAGTCAATGCTGAAAAATTGGGTCTAGATCTAAAATCTAGGCTAACTAGATCTGTCTGCTAGATCTCTAGATCTGGAAACTTCGTGGAAGTCGAAGTGGAGTAGATCTAGATCTAGAACTGAGCTCTGTCAGTGTCAGGCTTAGTAAGTAATGGCTAAAATATGTATAGATCTAGATTTAGTAGGCTAGTTACCAATCCTTGTCTTCTGACACTATGTAATATTTTGGACGATACATATTAGAAAGGAGGAGGCAAAGAGTTTGTGTTCTATTTCCAAGATGACATAACCATGTGTTCATTTCCAAGAGGATGGGAAGAAGGAAGTGATTCCATACATATTAGTTACAGACATTCTATACCCTTGAATGGTAGACATGATATTACTACAGACTCTAAAAGGAATAAAACATACTCACATCGACTGGACGCCTGTGAGCGTTGCTCGGAAATACGGACCTCCCGACCGAACGCTGACAGCGTCGCAGCGGAGACAAAGAGTTAATAATAAATAAAGTCTAGATCAAGATCTACACATCTATACGCTATGCTGCGAGATACATCATTGGGGATTTTTTTATTCCAACAGTAGTGTCATTAAATTACTAGGAATACTGAAGTGGGAAACATTGGCACAGCACCGCAAGTTCACCAGATTGGTCATAACACGCCGTATTCTAACCGGAGAAGCTACTATCTACAAACGTCAATTCTTCAAGCAGCTATACACCAAGAATGAGGTCTAACAATATGCATGGCCTCCAACGATACCAACCTAGGTGTAACATCAAATTTGTCTTTGTACAACGTACACTTTCAGAATGGAATGAGCTTCCAGCTAGCATTACCATTACAAACGCTCAGATCACTTTAAAAAAATTAATTTACGTCTACACGAATTGATTTCAAACTGTAAAACCATCTGTGGGATAGGCCAATGCCTTTTGCAGATTAATGAACAGGAGCGGCTGAGAAACAGAATCTACTTTATTAGAAAACTCTTTTTTTATTGATAATGCTAATCATGATGTAATCTAGATCTAATTGAATGATAAACGTACTAAGTAGATTCTAAATGATAAACGACAATAAGTGATAATTCCACCAAGGAAGGCAGAACAAACACCTGACATTTCGGGTAAAACTCTAACTCTACGTGGGACAACAAACGAGGAATATCTTGATGAGTTCAAGTAAGCACAGAACTATCTTGCTCTATGAAAACTTTAGTTCTAGATCTAGCTCTAGGACAACAACAAGCCTTCTCTCACACATTACTTTTACCTTCCTCGATGTTTTCAATAGTGATAATCTCCTACATGTGTCAGTGTTGTATAAATATGATCATGTTATGCTTCTGTCAGACGCACATCTAACGATAAAGTGTGAAAACCGAATTAAGTAGGCCTAAATATTGGGACCAACAGCGAAATGAAAGTAATTCGAGGCTCCGATCAAAATCCAACGTTTTCCAGCTCATTTCGATCACATGATTTCATATATGTCATGTGACCAAGATGTTTGCGGCGTTGAATGCTGGATCTAGATTAGCTATATAATATAGTAATTTCTAGGCCGAGATCTATAATAATATGATCGTTTAAAACACATAACACTGGGAAAATATATAAATATTTAATAAATAAGTTATTGTAAAAGGTAATCATTGATTATTTGATGAACCGATGTAGAGGAGTGGTGTACTTAATGAATCAATGTAGAGGAGTGGTGTACTTAATGAATCAATGTATCAATCTAGAAGGGCGGTTAACTTTAATGAGTCAATCTAGAAGAGCGGTCTACTTAATGAACGAATCTAGAGTAGTGATGTACTTAATGAGTTTATTTAGTTTGTTTAACTCTCCTGTAGTTGGGAAAGGAACATCCTACAAAGATGTTTTGTCATCCTAATAATAATAAGATTACAAAACTACTAACACAAACTACAACACTAAACTACGGTAAAATGATATTGGTGGCACAAGAAAGAACACTGGCGACATTGCCTCTGCGTCTGACGATTGCTATTGAGATTCTCTCAAACAACCAAGCCGTCTGCCGGGGTTCGTCGGTTGCGACGACGAGCATTGCTCCTAATTCGGACAAAAAGCGCAGGGTGGAGGGTACAGACGTTTCCAATGCCACAGGTTGAAATAAATAATTACCGATGAAATTGCTGTATTTTGAAGCTTTAGACTCTCCGGCTCTTGACGCTGCTCACCCCGCGGATATTGCAGTCAATAACGTGGGACTGAGAGAAGGTGTCGGTTACTGTGGCGTCCCAAATGAGACTCTTTCCATTTCTCCATGGAAAGGTAGTCATGCCACCGGGCCTACGCCCGTCTCTCTCTCTCTCTCTCTCTCTCTCTCTCTCTCTCTCTCTCTCTCTCTCTCTCTCTCTCTCTCTCTCTCTCTCTCTCTCTCTCTCTCTCTCTCTCTCCCTCCCTCCCCCTCCCTCCCTCCTCTCTCCTCTCCCTCTCTCTCTCTCCCTCCCTCCCTCCTCCCCTCCCTCTCTCTCTCTCTCTCTCTCTCTCTCTCTCTCTCTCTCTCTCTCTCTCTCTCTCTCTCTCTCTCTCTCTCTCTCTCTCTCTCTCTCTCTCTCAATTTAAAAGAGTCAAAATGTATCACATGATTATCATTAAATAGAAGGGTTTAAGAGTCCACTCAAAAGATTCAAAGGATACAACAATCTTAAAACATACAAAGAGTATAACATGATCACGAAACCTAAAAGATACACTGTAAATAATACATTAAGCTAAAAAAGATAGATACAATGAATTAGTAAAATATTCAATGAATAGAGCATTTTAACAAGAGACACGAGATATATAATGCGCATAGACATAATCAAAAGATTCATTATAAATATAAGTTATCCTAACAAAAACAACGATCGTTAAAGGCTTAAAAAGACGCTAAGCATTATATGCCCTCTTAAAAAGGTGGGTTTTAAGAGACTTCCTAAACGATTCAAATAGGGACATGGGGTTCCTATTACATCATCCAGACCATTCGACAGTTGAGGTGCACACACAGAAAAAGCTTTCTCACCAAAACGAGTCGATGTGCGGGTTATACAAAGATAGTTACTATTATTAGACCTCAAGACTAGCTTTAAAATAGGGAGTTAAAAAGCTCGTCTAGATAGGGGGAGCTAGCTTATTTAAACATTTATAAGTCATGCAAAGGACCTTAAAGTCAATTCTCTCTCTGACTGGCAACCAATGGAGGTCTTTAAGTACATTGGTAATGTGATCAGATTCCTTTTTAAGTGCAATAGTTCTGGCTGCATAATTTTGTATCTTTTGAAGTTTAGATAAATGTTTTTTTGACATACCAGACAAGAGGGAGTTGCAGTAATCCAATATACTGGTTGCAAAGGCATTTATCAAAAAGTTTAGCAGTATCCCCATCAATAAAATATCTGATTCTGCTAATATTCTTAAGATGGAACATAGATGTTTGACATATTTTATTAATTTGCTTCTCCATTGTGAGGTGAGGATCAATAAGAAAACCTAAAGTCTTAACAACACTGGAATTTTCAATATGTGAATTACAAATATTTACATTGCATGCATTAATAGTTTTGAGCGATGTACGCGTTCCAAAGACAATTATATATATGTTTTATCTCCATTTAATCTAAGTCTGTTTTCTGTCATCCAAGTATGTATATCTGTGGTGCAATCCTGAAGTGTCTGAATTGATGCTGCAGGATTGCTGATGCCCAGGGTATATATAGTTGAGTGTCGTCTGCATATAGATGATATTTGATGTTATGTCTCTCAATTATGTCAGCTAATGGTGTAGAGAGTAAAGAGAACTGGTCCTAGGATAGACCCTTGGGAACACCATGTAAAGTTTTAAAGGCAATGATCTCGAAGAGTCAATCAATACCGATTGTGTTCTCTCCTGAAGGTAGGTATCGAACTGTTCGGAATTCTTCCATTGAGATATCTACATTGTCAGATTTCTCATCTGGATTGCTTGTTATTCTTACTAATTGATCTGTATTCCCTGTTTTATGTTTTGGAGGGATTATGTAATTGCTGAAAATACTTTTCCATGTTTTCATGATTTCGCTGTCTTCATTCGTTATTTCTTAATATGTTGCATTGAGCATACTTTGATCTTTCTCCTGCTCTTCATTGCTCCCTAGAAGTAGAACAGTTTTTGTTTCTTCTTTTTCTTTTTCTGTTGGTTTCCTCTCAGTAATCTCACTTTTGCAACCACTAGTTGATGATCACTAAATAGTTCAGCTCTTCTGTTAACGCTTGCATCCATTGTATTGTCAAGAAGAGAACTGCTAAATAGTATATACTATGGAATCTATGATTGACTTTTCATTTCTGTCTTCATTTACTTTAGTTTATACAGTATGTGTATATCTTTATGTGGAAAAAGGTGTTAGCGATTTTCATGTTATTCTTTAGGCAAAAGCCTATTAGTCTCACTCCATTTGGAGAAGTTATTGTCTCTCCTTTACCTGACCTTTCTGCAGTGTTGCCTATTCTAGTATTTAAATTTAAATCTACTAAAGTTACTGTTTGGGTTTGAGACTATCTGCAGCTATTTGTAAAATCGTTTTCGAAGATATCTTTTTCTTCTTTGATAGTAATGATAGCGTCTTCGTTTGGTCCATAAGCTAATAATAGTTTAATTTATCTTCCTTTTGGTTTAATGTCTACCTCTAATAGAAGTGGGCCTATAAATATCCAGATTTCTAATGGCGTTTCAATATCGTCATGCCTTTTATTTGTATGCATTAGGAGACCAACTCCTGCTCTAGCTCTATCTTCTACGTCTACTCCTGAGAAGATTAAAGTATGACTTGGTCCTACATTTTCTATTCCTTTCACTTTCATGTCCTTTTTTCTTTGTTCCTGTGATGACCAAAATGTCTACTTTGAATGTTTCCATGTCTTCAGCTAATTCTTTCTCTTGTCCATTTATAGCCCTGACAATACTAACATTTCACGTTCCAAAAATCAGTTTCATGTTCGTTTCCAAGGTCGTCTTCGAAAGTTCAATCCTATAACCTGACATTTAATTCTCTAAATCGGTTGGTTTTGGGTAAACAGGTGATTAGCCCACAGTACCCTAGGTAGATGGTGGGGCTGCCACCTTGAGGCGTTCGATCGGGCCCAGTTTGTGATTTTCTGTCAGAGTTAACTCCTTTAGCCTTTAGTCAACCAAGCCCGGCCTGCAATGCAGCAGGTTATTTTCTGTCAGGGTTAACTCTCTTAGCCTGTGATCAGCCAAGACTCACCTGCAAGGCAGCAGGTTGTTATTTTCTGTCGGGGTTAACTCTCTTAGTCTCTGGTTAGTCAAGAACCGCATGCAAGGCAGCAGGAGACTCGTGGAGGGCAGGACCGGCTAATCCCCATACAGGTGCAAGCATCTGTCCACTGCCCAGAAAGAAAGACAATTCTCAGAGGAGTGAAATTAAAGAAGTAGAACTTACCAACACCGCCCAAAAACCACGCATTGTTTCATTGTAATTTACCTTGTCCACCAAACACAGTGATCTCATGGTGAATTAAGAGGACATAGCAAGATGAAAGAAAGATCTGAAAGAATGAAAAGAAAGAAGTAACCTGACCAACCAGTACTGTCCGCCAACTGTTAATGGTGGTGATGATGACAAAGATAGCTAGGAAGATGTGTAAATGTGATTTATTTGTTTCAATAGTTTCATTGATATTTACTTGACTACCATATGTGGTAATCTGAGAGTAAATTATGAGGAAATAGCAAGATGAAGGAAGGGCGTATGAAAGAGCGAAGAAAGAAAAGAGGTAGGACCTACCAGTTACAACCGCCAACCGCCCACATGTAAATGTGATGTTTCGGTTAAATCTAAAGGCAAACAGTAACTAACTGTCACATGATGTTGTTCTACCATCCAGTAATAATGGCCATTGTTCACCAGCGTAAATTCATTGTATTTAATCTGATTCACCATATGTAATAGTTTCAAAACAACGACAGGCTTGTAACAATAATAGTAATTATTTTATATTATTGATTATTGTAACAATATAAAGAGCCAGGTACGTTTACACATACTATATTTAGAAATTCTGGTTGAAGATCGTGTGTAGGATGAGCACATGCATTTTGCTGTTGGATTTAAAATTATCATCTTAATCTTTCAATACCTTGAACTCGTACATACATAGACTTTGTTTGGGCTTTTCATCATTTTGCAAAGAAGAGATAACCAATAATGTTCATCCCCAATACATGTACATGTGCTAAGATTTTAAAGGTGGAAATTGTCATCCTTCCAATATTGTGTGAATATGTGTGTATAATATGATTTTGCTCGAAAAAACTAGAGAAAATTTTTCAACAGTTGGCAGGGCTCGAACCCACTACCTTTTGGTAGCGAGGCAGATACCTTGCCTCTGGACTACCAAGCCCTCCCGGGAGTCTTGCAAACTCAGACTGATGTTTTCGTAATCCCCCCTCCCCCCAACCCAACCTCTCTGAATCTCTGCCGTTGACTTAGGGTTTGTTTAAAAGCCAAACACAGTTAACCCTCATATCCATGGACATACTTTTCAAGGTAAATAAAGACTTACAGATTCATTGCCAAAAAAAACGTGCCAAATATGTTATTTAGTATTGGTTGGCAGCTATGATAATGAAATGGCATTTGATTTATTGGGTAGATGCATACTTACATGTACATATAAATATCATGTTTTCATCCAAGAGAAACATGGACATGATCAACAATTCAAATGTGCTGAGAACAGTACTGCCTGACACAAATTTCACCAAAGCATTGCATCAGCCTATTTGCGCAATGTTTTCTGATGTCAGTAATAAATCTCATCATTTCATCCTAATTTTAAATTCAATTATTGATACTTGCTTTGCAGGCGGGTCTTGGCTGACCAAAGGCAAAGGGAGTCAACCCCAACAAAAAATCGAAACCTGCTGCCTTGCAGTTACTGGCGGATCTTAGCTGACCAATGGCTAAGGGAGTTAACCCTGACAGTGACAGAAGATCAAAACCAAGGCACAGAAGGGGTCCTCAAGGTGGCAGCCCCACCACCTACTTAAGATACAACTGCTTACCCAAGACCAACTCATTCAGAAAAACAAAGATATGATATCCGAATTGAACTTCAAAAGACAGCCCTGGAAACAAACATATATAACCATCTAGGAAAGGCCTTTCTAGGTAAACAAGCATTGTCAATGTGAAACAAAATGGCAGTATACAGCAGTTTATTGTACTACTCTCCTCTATGGCAGTGAAGCTTGGACCTTAGACAGAAGGGAACACATTAGAGTACAGGCAGTTGAAATGAAATATCTCAGAGGAGTAGTAGGGGAAACTAAGCAAGACAAAATCAGAAATATCAGTATAAAATGCCAAAACCCAGAAAGACCAAAAGACAGACTTCAGAGAAAGCGGGAAGAAGGTATAAAAGAGGCACTAAAGCAAAGAAATTTAATGTTCACAGAAGTAAATAAAAACTGTTATGACAGGGCGGCCTGGAGAAAAATTATTTTGGGCATCTAATTCCTTATATACTGGAAGGTAGAATGGGAAATGGTTAAAGAATGAAAGCAGAAATATAAGTGAATCCGCCTAAGAACACGGTTTTCTTGTTTCCAGACGGCTGTACTTAGACAGAGACAACTGTGCTGATAGGTTTACACCTTCGATGTATAGCTTTAAAATTTACTTTCATACATGAATAGATATCGTCATAGAAGAGTTCTTTTTTTTTTTTTTTAACTTGAGCATAATTAAATTTACTAACATAAATTTAAAAAAAAGCTTTGAATCATACAATTTATATGAAGTCTTATATCCCATGACTGTATATCCAGCCATCCAATTGTGTTATAATAACAAATCATTAGGCAATATTGGGTGTGATTTGTTTGTATCATTGAAATTAACCCCATCCACCATTGCAGTGATCTCAGGATGAATTAAGAAGAGACAGCTTTCTTTCTTCTTTCTTTATCAGTTCCCATTCTATGGTGTATGGGTTCAGATGCCCGAGATGATCTTTCTACAGGATGCCCTGTCCTGGCATTTTCTGTTTCCTTCAAAAATGTTAAATTTCTGTTCTTCAATGCCTCTTTTATATCTTCTTCCCACTTTCTCCCAGGTCTGCCTTTTGGTCTTTTACCTTGGGCTTTAGCACTGTATACTGATTTAGCTATTCTATTATCCTTCATTCTGTTTACATGCCCAAACCATCTCAATTGATTTATTTTTATCTTAGTTTTTATGCCATCTGCTTTGGTTTGATCTCTTATTGTTGTGTTTCTGATTTTGTCTCTTTCAGTTTTTCCTACTACTCTTCTTAGATATTTCACTTCAGCTACCTGTACTCTACTGTATTCTCTACTGTCTAAGGTCCAGGTTTCACTGCCATAGAGGAGAGTACGACAATAAACTGGGTTGTATACTGCCATTTTGGTTTTTGTTGACAATTCTTGTTTACCTACAAATGCCTTTCCTAGATGGTTATATATTGCACTTGCCTTTTGGATTCTCTAGCTGATTTCTTCTCTTAGTTTTCCCTCAGAGTTAATCATTACTCCTATGTAATTGTAGCTGTGAACTTGTTCTAAATTCTCCCTGCCCAATTTAAGATTTTGTGTTTTAGCTTCCCTAGTTACTAGCATTGTTTTGGTTTTCTTTGCATTTATTCTCATTTCTCTTATTTAGTTCATTGTTCATAATGTTGATATTCGACTGAAGGTCACTTTCTGACTTGTTTCTCTTACTAATTGATCTTTACTTCTTGTTTCATATGTTCTGGAGGGATAATGTAATTGTTGAAAATACTTTCTCCACGCTTCCATGATTTGGCTGTCTTCTTTCATTATTTCTCCTTTGGCAGCATTCTTAATTTCTCGTATTGGGCATGCTTTGGTCTTTATCATGCTCTTCATTGCCCCCAGGACAGCTTTTGATTTCCTTGATAGCTTTCTTGAAGTCTTTGTCAAAACTCTTCCTATTGTACCTGTTTTGTTTTCCTCACCTCCTCTTTGGCGATAGTTCTTTTATTCACATAAGATATCCTATCCTCTGGTCTCTTTGATCTTAGTTTTGACATTCTCATTCCACCATGCTATTCTTTTCCCATCTCCTTTAATTTGTTTCCTATCACAGACCTCTTCAGTACTACTGAGGAGTGTTTCTTTATACAATTGCCACTTTTCTTCTATTGTGCTATCATTCAGATCCATCTGCCATTCACTGATAAATCTTTTTATCCTAGATTTGTATATCTCTTTTACTATTGGTTTATTTGGTTCCTCTATTTTGAGTTTAGTAGCTTTCTTCTCTTTCCTTTTCTGTTTGTTTTCTTCAGTCAGTAATCTCATTTTGGCAATCACTAGGTGATGATCACTAAATATTTCTGCTCCTCTGTTTACTCTTGCATCCAATGTACTGTAAAAAAGGAGCTGCTAACTATTATGTAGTCTATGATTGACTTTTTACACCTGTCTTCATTTACTCTTGTATATTTGTGGATATCTTTATGAGGAAAAAAGGTGTTGGCTATTTTCATGTTATTCTTTAGGCAAAAGTCTATTAGTCTCTCTCCGTTTGGAGAAGTTGTTGTCTCTCCTTCTTTACCTATTACTCCTCCTGATGTTTCTATATTGTTGCCTACTCTAGCGTTTAAATCTCCTAAATCCATTAGCTCCCGTTCGTTTGGTCCATGAGCTATTATTAATTTAATATCTCTTCCTTTTGGTTTAATATTTACCTCTAATAGCCGTGGGCTTATAAATTTCCAGCTTTCTAGTAGCTTTTCATGCCTTTTATGCACTAGGAGACCTAGTGACATCTACTCCTGAGAAGATAAAAATATGATTTGGTCCTACATTTTCTATTCTTTGTCCTTTTTTCTTTGTTTCTGTCATAGTCAAAATGTCTACTTTGAATTTTTCCATTTCTTCAACTTATTGTAACTCTTTTCTATTTATTGCCCTAAAACTTCATGTTAAAAAAATCACTGTCCTTGTTCGTTTCAATTTTCGTTGTTGAAAGGCCAAGCCGGTTATATTATATTTATTTCTCTGTATCAGTTAAGGTTTCGGATAAACAGGGGATTAGCCCACTGTACCCTAAGTAGATGGTGGGGCTGCCACCTTGAGGCCCCTACCAGGCCTTGTTATTTTCTGTCAGGGTTAACTCTCTTAGCCTTTGGTCATTCAAGACTAGCCTGCAAGGCAGCAGGTTGTTATTTTGTCAGGGTTAACTCCCTTAGCCTTTGGTCAGTCAACACTGGCCTGCAAGGCAGCAGGTTGTGATCTGTCATGGTTAACTCCCTTAGCCTTAGGTCAGCCAAGACCGATCTGCAAGGCAGCAGGAGACTCGTGGAGGGCAGGATCATTTACTCCCCATACAGGTGCTTACCTGACCACTGCCCAGAGAAGAGACAGCAAGATGAAAGATAAGTAAAAGAAGGAAAGGAAAGAATCGATTGTGAATTGAATAGTAGATTTTCAATGATAATTTATGTCACTTATTCATTTACTTTTAAATCAAATACAAAAAAAAAAAACCAAAAAGCAAAAGGAAAGAGAAAAAAAAATGCCCAAATATTAATGAATTTTTTTTACTCTTGTGTATTTAACATTTTTTATATCTAGATTTATCTAATGACAGATTTTCACTTTTCAGGCAGGTGGGGCGAAAACAAAATGATTTTCACTGATATGCAAAAATATAAGTAACAATGACCGTAATGAGACAAACAGCAGAGGCTAAAATATATAATGGCACCCCAGACCAAGTGTTGAAATTTGATCTTGAGCCAACAATCTTGTTCTTTGTATCTGACTTGATTTTTTCAAAAATGGAATCAGGTCTGGAAAAAGACGAAAATAAAAGGTATTTTTCAAACATCATTAAGAAGAAAAGAAAAAATTACTCGGACTGTCAATCTTTTAAATAAGTCTTTAAGCACAAATGAAATTTCAATTCTATATCAAAAATAAAATTGAAATAATAGAACTAAATTATTGCCATTATCTAGTAGTATAAAATTGGCAATTTCGGTTTGGTTACCAAGCAGGCCAGACTTAAGTTAGAGAGCTCTTGTCCCTTTTATGATTTCAAGTTTCTTTCATTGTTAAACGACACCAAGACGTCAGCTAGCGGACTACCGACAATACTGGAATGTCTTATCAACAGCATTATAGAGGAATCTCATTTCTCCTCATTCAAAGTGGCTGGAAATCAAGAGCACACTACCCTCGTTCTTCATTTTGATGGCATGGCCATGGCGACATGAGTGTTTCGGTGAGTCATCATTCAACTCCTGCCAGCTTCAGACAGGCGTCACCAAGCCAAACAAGACGACATAAACTTAGAAAACAACAAAATCATACAATAGTAACAATGGACACAGCAACAACATCTACGAACACAGACTTTATTGAAAACGAAGAAACTGTAAGTGCTGACATTCAACGAAAAAACAACAACAATACAGAGTCGCCCCAGAGAAACAACAGTGCTATGCATACATTCAGCGCGTCAACCATAACATTGCCCCTTTATGGCATATCTATTGTCAGAAACACAATCAGTGAATCAAACGACTTAGCTGACATGGAGACAGAAACCAAACACATCGAGAACATACACATTTCTGATACATCTATCACGTCAGACAGCGAAGATGATGAAGAAATCACAAACACATATTGTGATTAAAGCTCAACCATGGAAAATCAGCATGGTGGTACATGTAGTACTAGTCACCCAAGCCTCGTTAACATGATCAAGCAACTGGACTGTGATAAAACAAGAGTACAGATATTCAAAATAAAGAAAGACACAGGAAGGCATAACACACAACCAGATCACAACAAAACGCTTGTGATGGACAGATTTTAAGCAACAATGCTATTCTTGCAGAGATTGATGATCTCATTACCGACTATTGCGTTGCCGATAAAAAAATAACAAACTTCATCGTCTAGAACAGTGAAAACGACAGCCCTTATGCGAGAATGCGACGACGACATCTGCATAATTGGCATGCCGACATGATCTTGATTATGGATGACTACCTTTTTACGTTAATTTTCTCTTATATTTTGTAATTCTAAGATAATTATATGCCATGGTTTAATTGTTTATTCTTAATGGACGTCATTTTCTGTTTGCCCTATATATGTACAGTTGGGAGTAAGTTTATTTAAAGCAAGTTGACTTTGATAGAAAGATGAGTTGATAATGTTTGAAGAATCATTGTATCCATTTTCACAATGAATGCTTGAATGGCTGAAATAATGTCTTCATACAATGTGTTGATGACATGTGTTCGATAAAATTTGATTTAAAAAATAAAAATAAAATATTTTTTAAAATGATACATCTCTTTAAATAAATATCAACAAATAAACACACAAAAAACAAAACAAAAACAAAAACAAAAAAAACCCAAACAAATAAAAAAATTATTAAAAAATTAAAAACTTGTATGAAATTACTAACCTGAACCCCCTGTTCCCACTTCATCAAGACTTTTGAACTTTTTCTTATTCATTTCTCTTGATGGTTTTAATACATATCTAGACAAAAAATACACAGTAATGTAGAAATGAGAGTTGAAAAATTAAATTAAAGAAATCAACATCAAATGACAATAATTCTGCAGCAGCTGCTTTCTCTTTGGCATTGTTACATGTACTAATAGGAATAATACTAATACACCATTGTAAAGAGGATTGAAATTCTAGGTTCAGATATACACTGTTGTGAAGACAGGCATCAGAATGACCAGGTCTTTGTTCTACTTGACTATTGCTATATGTGTTGGCGTGTTTACAAAGACACAGATAGGCAACACTTTGTCCGTTGTCCCTTATGTCACTAATTGCTTGGCTGAGTCGTAACAAATCCCAGACTTGAAAACTTATGAAAGTTCGGCACTCCTGCGGTCTTTTTCCATATGCACGTGATATCCAGTGTAACATGGAGGTTATGAAATCACAGGAAATTACATTCTCTCCTGGGATATGCACCAAATTGTCCCTTTTATCCTATTATGTTGTGACCTTGAACTTGACAAATATGTTGCCAATAGCCAAATGATTCGAGTGATATCAGATTGGCTGTCACAGAATAAGAGTTTTCAGCGCCATCTTTTTAATCAATTTTAGGGAAATTTACCCAAAAGTTTTGACTATTTTTTCCTGCCCTCATCTATGAAATATTCTGTAATGTAATAACTAATTTGTACTTTGTGCTTATGACCACTTCTATGCTACAAACTTGTAGATGAAAAATTATTGTCCCTGAATATGCAAACAACAACATTTTGATATAATCTGTAATAATCATAATCCATTATACTCTTCCCGTACCACACAATATAATAAACTTAACCAGAAGAAAAAAATACCTGTCTCTGAATCATACTTAATGAGAAAATAAGAATGCATTGGTGTATTGTATGTAGACCAAAGGAGCAACAACAATAAAACATAAAAGAATAGCATAACATCAACCAACTGACCCAAAAGAGAAACAAGCTAACAAGATAAAAGAAGAAAACAAGAATATTATACGGATAAAAGAGAAAAAGTTAACCGTGTATCTTAGAAACTGCCACACCCCCAGCCCTATTCCCCCACCATAAGAAAGAAGAAGAAAAAAAATGGAGGGAAAGAAAAACTAACAACAACAAGAAGATTAGAGTGAAAAGACTATTAAAAAGAAAAAAAGGAAGAGAGAATATAATTCTTTTATATTGAAGACTGCTTCAACTAAAAACTTACTTTGAAACAATGCCCACATGGAAAGAGCGAAAATCAATGATTGCAGTAAGGCATTTATTATATGCATCTCTCACAGCTGGGCTTGCAAAGATTTCACTGAAATAAAAAAGAACATGAATTTGAAATTTTGGTGACAATAACACCTGGGATATGTAAAGCTCAACCCTTAACTCATTCAGCCCTGACCATTCATTCCTGGCTAACGTCTTGCTTTTGGGCATTTTGACCCGTTTCCAAAAAAAATATGTAAAAGAGCTCAATCACTTTTATACTTCACACAGACATTAATATATCATTAATAAACAACATATCATAAGGATGTTTATATGTGCTTTTATTTACATACTGAAACTTGTTATTGATTAACACAATATAACACAACACAAAAGTAAATTCTTTGCGCACAAAAATTATTATTAGATCTAGATTCTAGAGTTAGTGACAAAAGTTTAGAAACTGTCTAAAAAATTACTCTATACTGTTTATTTTATGTCAATTTTATAATGCATCTGTAACATCTGATTCATCGTTGATGATAGAATCTCAGTTTAAAACTTGCTCCACTGATCGGTGTTTAAACCAAAACATGCTAGCTTCTACACACTTTCTTCTCTTACATTGTGTGCTCAAACTATTTATAGAAATGTTACAAATTCATCTTATTATTATTATAGTGTTATTTCCTGAAGAATGAAATAACAGCAGCCATAGAATCCTGAATTTAATCACTAAATACTTAATATAATAGGCCTCATTAAAAACGTTCTTTACCAATTATTTTTTAAATGACTTGATTTTCATCAAATTTTAGTATACTGTATATCAAAGTTTAGACCCAGATCTAAGTTTGCTTCAATATCACCATTTACAGAAATGTCTAACAACGTGCATCTCGGATTTATGAAACAGGAAAAAAAATAATACAAGGAGATTGACCTGGCATTGAAAAAATCCCCTTCTTTCACCCAAACATGACCATTCTTTGAAACAAAGTTTATGTGTGTTTATCAATACTTTCGTCTCGGGGGAAAGTAACTGGATTTATTGCTCATAATTGGAAAGGGCATAAAATACCATGAAATCAAGCTGGATTTGATGTAGTCAGCAGCGATATAGAATGCTAAAGGCAACAACAAAAATCTACATTGAGACAAATGAACAATTAAAAGTTGATAATAAATTACATAATTTATAGGTCCCTATTTCATTTTTAATTTAAACCTAAAATTTTTCAAGCTTAAGTGCTATCTTGTAAGAGCACATGAAAACCAAAGATACTGTAGCCTACACAGCTTAACTGAGAACACTCTTCATCTTTAAAATAATGTATTTTTAATAATTTGGACATACACATACCATAGGCGGCAAGTTGGACAGGGCTGCTCTCTATATCTTCAATAAACCTTGCATGTAAAGGAGGCATAAAGTTCCTCATTTCCTTCAGAAACTTTTCTTCATCTGAAAAATATATTGCATCTTAGGCTATACAATAAGTAAGATTATGTTAGATTAAAATTTACCCCATCCACAATTGCAGTGACAATAAGTAAGAAGATTAATTTACTTAAATCCGTTGACAGACAGAAAAGTATGACATGTTACACATACAGTAAGATATATTCTGAAAAAGATCTAAAATGATTATAAGTCAAAGGCGAAATATGACAATAAGTGACAACTCCACTAATAAAGACAGAACAAACACGTGACGTTTCGGGTATAACCCTTCGTCAGACAACAAACAAGAAATATTTAGAATCTAGATATAAGTAATACCTCCGGCATCACACAATGTGATGTCAGAAGAAAAACATAAAGGAGAAAGGAAGAAAGAAAAAGACAGTGATGTTAAGAAACGTAGCAGACGGGGTGTGAAGAAAGAGCGAGAGTGGAAGGTTCAGATCTAGAATGAAATAAAAATATGAAAATAAGTATGTAATAAAAGGTGAGAAGGAGATAGAGAGAATGAGAGAAATATAGAGAGAGAGTGTGTGTGTGAGAGAGTGTGTGTGTGAGAGAGAGAGAGAGAGAGAGAGAGAGAGAGAGAGAGAGAGAGAGAGAGAGAGAGAGAGAGAGAGAGAGAGAGAGAGAGAGAGAGAGAGAGAGAGAGAGAGAGAGAGTGAGTGAGTGAGTGAAAGAAGAGAAAAGAAAGAAAACAGGCAGGGAAGAAAGAAAGGGAGAGAGAGACGTATGAGTATGGGAAACAAGAACGAAAAAATAGGATAAATGTAAGACTAGATCTATATCTCACTGGGTCTAGAAAGGAGAAATGATAGGATAAATGTAAGACTAGATCTATATCTCACTAGGTCTAGAAAGAAGAAATAATAGAGAATGAATGAAAGGAAGTGTTAATCAAAATAAAAATTTACACTGAAGGTGCGAAATGTATATAAATTACAAATTTATCGATACAATAAGGGAGGAGAGTAAACAACTTAGCTGAAATTTCAAAAAATGCCTTAGATCTAGATTCTAAATATTTCTCGTTTGTTGTCTGACGAAGGGTTATACCCGAAACGTCACGTGTTTGTTCTGTCTTTATTAGTGGAGTTGTCACTTATTGTCATATTTCGCCTTTGACTTCACTCCACTGTGGCTCCTTCGTATGATTATAAGTCACATCCTGCTTTCAGATCATGCTTTATTTTGAGTTTCGTCTTTAAGCAAATAATAATTTATTCTGGTCTCTAAATGGTTGATAGAAGGTTATGTATGTGAGTTACTGACTTAATAGGATAAAGCAATCGTAATTATTTATTTTTCTTAAACAGAACACTTAACATTTTTTAATAAAAAGTAAAGCTCTTTATAGTTATCTCACAATGAAAATAATAAGAAAGGAACAAAACATAATATCTAAGACAGAGGATGAACCAACATGACGATGGCCTGTACCTTTTACTCATTGACATAAATATACTAGAATTAGAGTAACTGAGCTAACTTCAACGATTTAAAGATCTTAAGGAAAATAAAAGATAACTGTACTTTCAGTGTGTGCTACACCAAAGAATGCATCCAACAGTTGCAAAGAAGTACTTTGTGCAGCACTTCCTCCTTGAAGCTGAGGCCGACGCAAAGAATAAAGGAATAAAGAGGGGTGGGGTGGGTGAGAGAACAGGAGGGGGTTGAGGAAGATTTCACAGCCTACTGCTTAAAATCAAATTCAAAGATTTTTTAAAAAGACAGAAATGGGAAATAACTAAATTGTTATGTTGCTGAAATGGCATACTTATAGGCCTTGTTTTCATGGGACTGTTTCACTTTTGACTGCACGATCCGAGGACAGATTTTTTCTGCCAAGACCTTTAAAACCGCTCCAACGGGTTTTCAATCAATCCTTTTTCATGGGTATGTCAGGTTTAGAGCACCCACAAAGCAGAAAAAAAGTTCTCTGCTCACCCTGGCAGCTTTTCCCCAAAACCCGCAAGCTCATGGATTTAATACTAACTTGACACAGTACTGATATGTTTAACACACACTTCTCCACCACAATGACTGTTTACTGATTATCGGGCCTACAAAGCTCAACGGTTTGTCCAATTTGTCTGGACAACATCCTAAAATATTCAAAACACTGTTCTTCGTCCAGCTCAAATGTCTCACAAGATGATAATATGCACCATATGCTTTTCTTTCTTTGTAATGGTATTTATCCAATATCCGAGTTTTCTTTGTCGATTATTACATTTTTTTCATTTAAAAAAAGGATGAATAAAATCATTACTGCTTTTATAAGAAAACAATAAACTCAAGTGAGCTTTTGGTATGCCATGTGTCCATTAGCACACAAAACAAGCCTGCTAAATACCCCTTGTCTACATGCTATTAAAGGTAAAAATAGGCAACCGATTTTTACGCCATGCCGACAGATAAATACCACACTATCAAAATAGTCTGACCTGAATGAGGCCTTAGTCAAGGCCAAAATGTATGGATTGTAGATTTTGTGGGACAAAAAATGTTTCTTTAAAACACATTGCTATCTATTTCAGAGGGAATAACAATAAAGAAGCTAAAAAAAAGTATAATTCTTCTACGTATATAAAGATGCCTGGCTCTAACTTTGAGTGTGGTAAACTCAGGAAACACTGCACTCTGGACTACCATATTTCACAAATAGATTTAAAATAGCCTACTTTAGGTTCTTCTCAATTTTTACTTTTAGATCACAACAGTATTAGAATTCATTGACAACAGATTGTTTGCCTGCGATCAAAAAACTTTTTAATTGTTACTAATCCATCGATTTCCAGTCAATACAATAAAAAGCCTATGTAACTTCAGCATCGAGTACTGACTCAACAATTTGCATTCGATACCATCCATTCCCGGAAAAGTGGTTTTTGAGTTAACCAAAGTCAAAATCCAAAAGGGCCAATTTTACTATAATTACTATAAACATAGATTTAAATCATAATCCAGCATTGTCTTTGGGCATGCTTATATAACATTAGTTGGGGTTTTTTAGGGTTAGTTGAACTTGAAGGTTAAAAATTCTTAAAACAAACCACTTGATACATTTTTTTCATTTAGATTAGATGCTGAAGTTCAAAAACCCTTGCTCTAAGCTTTACATGAAAGTCACAAAAGAAAAAAAACATATCAAAACATTAAGACTGTTATACATCATTGGGAAAATATCCTTTCCAATGTGAGTAAAATTACTGTTATGAGTTATATGTGTAAAACAAAATATTATACCTGCACAGGCTCCTTAGAAACTCCTTCAAATATCAAACCATTGGGCAATGGCGAATTAGGTCCTCCCCAGCTGTAAAAAAAAAGTTAAAACAAATAGTGTATGCTTGGTAAGACAGTTTTTTGAATAAAAGGGTACAAAGGAAAAGGAAATTACAAGTAATTCAAAAATGGAATCTCTGAAGGTTATGAGAAACGCGATACACTTTCACTTGAGAATTGCAGGTCTAAGAATATGCCCTTAGGGAGATTGAAAACTCGTGCTGGTAGGCAGATCATGCCAGTAAGCAGACAGAACTTTATGTAGCCAATGACCATTGCATTTCTACTTGACTAGTGTGCAATAATCAAAGAAGGTTTCCTCCTTGACCATGGACCTGCATCTTTGATTTGATTGACAGCGATAAACCTCAATTAATTTCATAATGGGCATCAAGCAATGATGAAACAATTGTTCGTTTTGTATGCAAAACATTGCACATCCTGAATGCCATACTGTCTAACAGGCAAAGTAATATTTACTATCAACAGCCTTTGCTAGGCGATGACCATTGTTTACTTGGTCCAGGTGGGTGAAATTGACACCTTCTATCAGGCAAATAGAGAGAGTTTGTTATAAGCACCTGTTCATTACAGCTGAGAGGTGTGGCTTGATCATCTTAAACATATGTGGTTTAATTGAAATGCCTTCATATTTGAAATCTATGAGAAAAGACATCTGTCTCTACATCTTTGGCAACTTAAGGTGTCAGTTAAAGCTTGCGTTCTCATCCGGTCTGTGCGTGTTGTTAAGGGACCAACAAAAAATGAAAAAATGTTTCCTGAGATAACATACTGGTATGCAGACTGTGATGTTAGGGGGGGGGGGGGGGGGGGCATGTTCTTAGACCTCTACTACTGTATTCTTGAAATGCTCACCCAGCTAAAAATGGTCTGATCTCATTAAAAAAGGTGGCTGCTCCAAGGCCATCTAAGTATTGGGAGAAAGAAAAAAATTTTTTATTTAAAATGTGATTTAGCATAATAACCTAGCACTCAATAAAAAGAAATATGCAAAAGTTCCTCTCCGTCACAAAGCTATAGCCTTCGTTCGCGGACAGAAAATTAATGAAATGTAGTTTTGACATTGATTTACATCACTTGTAAATAACAGGTCTGGATGTGAAGGATGCTACATCTGAAACATAAATTACTGTTGCAAGAAAACTAATAAATTCAAAACTCGATTTAAATAATTTTCAACACTGACTTTTCTCATAATTTTCTTGTTTGAAAAATACATAAAATTGCAAGAACAAATTGGATGCATGAAATTTTAGTTTTCTGATACTATTTAGTTTAGTATAATGCTTAACACAATTTTATTTTCATTTCCATCTTACATGGTTTGCACATCAAAATCATAGGGATAATAAAAATATAAAACACATCTCTATAATGGCTGTAAAATAATATCAAACAGTGAGAGTCCTAAAACAAAATTGGATAACATCTATACCCTGAATTTTGCACTTTTAATACACTGCAGATAGTATCTTTAGACCTTACATGGTTTGCACATCAAAATCATAGGGATAATAAAAATATAAAACACATCTCTATAATGGCTGTAAAATAATATCAAACAGTGAGAGTCCTAAAACAAAATTGGATAACATCTATACCCTGAATTTTGCACTTTTAATACACTGCAGATAGTATCTTTAGACAGTGAGGGTCAAAACATACACAGTCCTTAACTCTTCTATTTGGAATTGCATTGCTCTTTTTTTTAAGTAAACCAATACATTTCAACACTTCATTTTTTTCTCTAAAGTAATAGAATTTGAGCACAATTATTTAAATGTATACAGTGGGTCATATTTTCCCATTACATGTATTCGGTTACCTTGAATTCTATTTTTTTTAATTCTCATGAAGACCTACATGTACATATATATGCATTGTATAATGAGGCTATGTGTTCAATTATTTTAAGTGTTTTCGAATCCTCAGTTAAAAACATGTATGTCAGTATGGGTGTATGTACATATGTGTGTGTGTGTGTGTATGTGGGTTGGTGTGTGTATGCGTGTATGTTTCATAGACATCATTGCCTTCTTTATCTAAGTTGCTCCTAAGAGTATTGTAGCAGCTGTAGTAACAGTTAATTTGAACCTTTAATAAAACCTATAGGTTTTTAGAGAGCATACCACAAAGTCATCTTCAAACATCATATGTAAAAGTATAGTTGCGCCTACCATACATCAGCGCAAGAGCTTTCTCCATGTCCCCAATAGAATCTGATATTGATTCAAGGTAAGCCAGCAGAGAACTGTCCTCTCCTTTTTCCATTGCCTTGTTTCCTCCTGTTTTTAATAGGAGATTTAAAGTGGAAACGATGGGCTGAAACAAAAGCATATATACCATAACATTTCAACAGTTGAGAAACAGTAATGACATTTTAGCTAGATTCAATATTACATCTTAAGTAAACTTAACTTACTTGACCAAGGACTATATTCTATTTTTAATTATCATTTTAATCTTGCCAATAAAACTAATATACAAACTTCATTCCATATACATACTAATTGACATCTGAGACAATTTTTTTTAAAAAGCAAACCTAAGAATTTATTGTTCAGGTACAATTGAATTGAATACTGCCAGTTCTTATTTTAAAATATGTCATTATATAGTCATTGTCATTATACTAGCCTGTGATTTTTCCAAATAAAAGCATGAAATCTATAGTGGACTCCTGATATGTTGACACTGATAGTCATGTTGAGTGAAGAGAAAAATTGACTTAATAAGAATAGTAGTATTAGTAGTAGAAGGCATACCATGCAGACATTCCATGGAGGTAGTAATACAATTCCACTGCAATATAAGGTGTTCTTGTATCTCTGCGATCATTGAGTTTTTAGTATGACAGTAATGATTGTTGAATATTTTTGTGGAGGGCGTATGTTCTTTTCTTCTCTTTCCAGATTCCTAGACATGTTGACTTAAGAAATATTGATTTACGAGATACACTTTTGTATACATTATATAGGGAAAAAGAAAAACTGATAATTTTGTCAATTACAGGAGAAAGTTAATAAAAGTGATGGATAAATTATTTCATTTTCTCAGCGCCATTAGATTAAAGAATTTTAAAACTTTTACGATAGATGTCATAAAATAAATGCCAAACTTTTCTTTAAAATTCTTCATTCGTCTTACAACTGATCACAGCATCATGAAGCAGTGAAACCCACCTTCAGACATTTAGCAAAATTCAGTTCAACCACGGCAGTTACCAAACAGAAATGATCTCCTTGTTTCCCTCCAGGTACACTATGAACACACTTTAAATTCCTGAAAATGAAAGTACAAACTTTTAAAATTTAAAAATTTGCGCAAGACTTGATTGTAAAATTTACAATATGGTGAATGATATGTAAATGGCATTGATAAAATGGTTGATTTATCAACACCATGAAGCGTAAATAAAGCGCAAGATCTTATAAAATCGTATTAATTTTTAATGATTTACAGTAGGATGATGCTATGTCACAAAACATCTTGCATGATGTCGTTTAGATCTGCTTAGAAATTTCAAATTTTATATTTTGTAAAATTGAGAAGAGGCTGACACTGATATTAAACATCTTATGTAAAGAAATCGCAACATTAGCAGAGCTGCCAATCCCATTAGGAGAAAAAGACTACATAGAAGAAAAGAAGAGCACGATCAAGAAAAAGACTACAAATTCGCTTGATAAACAACACATTACTAAAATCCAAATTGAGATTATCATCAGCTCTAAGTGCCAAAATTGGCAGAAACCAGCTGTGTGTGTATAAAGCATGAGTCGATTGCACAAAAAAACACACATATGGTCATGACAAATGTGAACCAACAGAACACAATGGCACTGTGTTGCTCAATACATTGTAGGTCTTCACTGGCCTGCTGCACATTCATCATGCAGGCCTTGGCTAGGTGATTAGACCTATCTTCACTAGCACTGATCGTGGCATGCTCTTTGCCCTGATGTAAGCTACAGTTAGGTCTTATTATTAGAATATCAAATCTGTGATTAACCAACAGTTGTTTCCTGCAGATAACAAAAATATTTAAGCATAGGACTCTTGTCAATTAGGTAACCCTAAAGTACTGAAGATAAAGCGTAGAGTCCTAAGGAAGATGAAAATATGTACAACTACATGCATATTTTTTGGCATAAGGTTGGCAGCACTACATTAGATCTATCATATCAAATAAAATTGTTTGAAAATACTCAGGGCACTAGGAACAAACCATAAGAAATTCAGAAATTATGCATGCTTATACTGTTACATTGACAATGAATTTGAATTGTCTATTTGAGGACAGAATTGCAACATCATTTTGAAATATCAACATACGCATATTCTAAATATCGGCAATTATTATTGATATGCAATTATCTGACTCTTAATAAGAGAGGATGAAAAATGTGACTCAGAGGCTGTGTATTCATGAAGGATGGCCTGCCATTATTTTGACGAATCACTGAACAATGCCTTACTTCAATTCTAGAGGTCTGAAATAAGACAGAAAGTGAGTAACAATTAGTATTATCCGAGTATTTTCATATTATTTCTGAGCAATTTAAAGGTTTAACAAACAATCATAAGTAGTATTAAAATAGCAAAATAAAAATCAAGAAATAAAATTTTCACTTTATAAATAATTTTGAAGAAAAGTGGAAACAAAATTTTACTCTTGATAAGAGAGTTTCAGACATTTAATTTCTTGTCAATAAATGGGATCTCTCAACTTCTTTCAAAGCTTGAGTCTTGTCCTATGCTCAAATTAAATCAATGAAGACATGAAACAGAATAGCTATTTGACCACTACTACTGATGTTTAGCACTAAAATGACATGATCAAGAATGAAATCTCTTGATAAAAAATCCTTACCCACTAGGATCAACAAGATTCCAGTTGGACAGGCAAACATCAATGTGGCTCACAATTGGTTTCACACCAAGCTTTCTTGAGATATGGTACAATGGAATAGCAAGAGTTTCTGGTAGAGACTGAAAGATATCACAAGTTACACGACACAAAGTATTCAAAATTTCATCTCCTTGAAGTTTGTTTTGTTTTGTTTCATTGCAATTTACCCTGTCCACCATATGTGGTGATCTCAGAGTGACTTATGAGAAAATAGCAAGTTGAAAAAAATGTGACAAAAGTGAAAGGAAAATAGTAGGACCTTCCAGTAGCACCTGTCAATCGACCACTTGACAATGAAGTAAAAGTAAGAGGATAAATGTATGACATTGCCTATCCTTATTAATCACACAGCAACGTTTATATATTTGAAAACTTGATGATTTGCATCTCTTTATTTTAGAATAATACTTAAAATAAACACAAAAAAGCAACGAGAGAAAAAGCTGGACTTGAGCCCAGAAAGAAAATTTAAAATAACATATTCTAACATATGAGAAAAAAAATTGACATGCAGGAAATGTCAAAATATACTGTGTATAAAAATATGTCATGCCTCAAAGTTGAAAATGGGGACATTGATCTGGGTAAACAAAACAAAATTTTAAAACACATAAAACAACCCACACTGATGTAATAATTAGTAAGTTTTGGTTGATAGCACACTTTCTTTTCATCGTGAGGCGATGGGTGCCGACACAGAGATCGCAGGTTCAATCCCCATGGTGGCCAGGATTTTTTCTGTCTATTCTTCGTGGCTTTGTCCCTCTGGGGCTTTAATAATATTTAATGTCATTTCCTTCACTGATGTAATAAGTAATCATTTGAAACATATATAGGCAATGTCCATATGAATTCATGAAATTGACATAAATTGTCAAATGGGAAAGGAGCTACCAAACATAGATCAAACTTATCATCAATACCTTTGGCACCCCAGAATCTCCATCTTGCCAAACATAAGCAGAGGAAATAAAGGTCAGCTGTATGTGTGCCAAGAATAATTGTTGGCGCCCTTCCAGTTTTGTGTAGTCAAGCAAATGTAACTGTTTCAAATAGATAAAATATAAAACTTAAAAGCAAAATTATTTGTAATCTACTATCTGTCTTCTCAAAATGTAAATCTAGAGGGTAAGGAATATCATTCCTTAGATGAGTCTCCAATGCAGATAAGTAGAATTACCAAGGTAATGAATTGAGTGTATAAAAAATATCTTGATTAGAAAATCAGAATGTTTAACAATGGCAATGATTATGTTGAACAGGTTAATAGAAATGTATTAAGATCACACAAAAAATAACCTAATCCAAACCCATTTAACACTAATAATAAAGTTTAAACAATATTTTTTCAGGCTCATATATACACCTGCAGAATGAAAATCTTTACATCTTTAGTTCTACAGTGCCTCATTTTGAGTCATATTTACCTTATGTACATTATCTCTCAGTGTCTTGCTTTTGTACAGCTTCTGTAATGATGTGGCTAATTTCTGCCACTCTTCAAAATAGGGTGGAAGTTCAGTCTGTCCCCAATACATGATACAATGTACGATTATTGATAAATTATAAAGACTGATGACTTAAATTGAGTCTGTCCCCAATACATGATACAATGTACGATTATTGATAAATTATAAAGACTGATGATTTAAATTGACATGTTACTTATGAAATTAGAACTTCTCTTGAATGGTAACAATGCTAAAATGTCTCCAAACTTAAATAATGATTAGATCTAGGCCTATAGATTATGTTCATACATGAAACATATGGATTGTTTCACGATCAATCATATTTTTCTACTTTTAACAAAAAAATTTATAAAATTTAAATGAAACAACAACATAAAACAACCCATTAAACAGAAATCCATCTATTCCCCCTTATCCCACAAACAAAAAACTCCAGCTTAAACTGAAACAGCATGATACAATTGAAAACAAGTTCGACATGCCTTAGGATTTGCCAAAAGACATCCTGTCTCTGATGACATCAAATAATCTTCCAGTTTGAAAAAATCTTTCTTCATTATGAAATGATATTTCACTTTCACAAGCCCTAAATGCTCCAAAGGTGAAGAATGACGTATCCAATCCGTGCAATGCGATGTTACTACAGAACGATACTGTTTCCTGCTCTGTGAATAAATATTATAAAAAAAGTTATTATTAATAATAGTATTAATACACAATATTTTCGAAATCCCTTCAACTTTACTGCAAGACACTGATGTTTTAAACGTAACCTACACTAGATATAATAATATATCTGTGTATCTTAGACAGATCGAGAGACATCATTTTACAGATTAGATACAGGCCTATTACATCATGTACATTATTGAATATTGAATTATCTACCAGTACCAGATTCACATTATCATAATTATGGGCTAAGAAAATTATGTGGAATCCTGGAACTTTGGCGACGAATGGAATAACAATGGGTGCATTGATGCATGATTCTCATATAATCTTACTTCTTCACTGCACTCGTATGCGCCTATGTAATATTAGATGTATTTGAAATAGTACCTATAACAACTTACTAGATTCTATCATTTGGGCCTCGTTTTGATTTTAGTAGATTATAATCACTCCAAACGTCCTTGAACTCTCAAAATGTGTTCACATGACCTTGTCTTCGCTGCCAACGTTTCCCAATATATAATGGAGGGAGGATGACGTCATTTTTGTGAAGCCGACAGAATGCTGTGGCGGCGAGGCGAGCTTACTGCTATTACTAGTTAGTAAGCACGCCTCGTGTGGCGGCTATATTGCTACACCCAAAACATTCCATGACAACGTACGCTTCAAGCGAGATTACTCATAAGACAACCGCTCTCGTCGATCAATTTCTGCTTGTAATTAAATTTCTTTACAATCTCTTCCAAAAAGGGAAGGTTTTGGTTGGTTCTGTACTCGACAAGCCTGCTTGTGCGGCTTTCGGTTGCACAAAACGATCAAACAGGGATAGGAAGAAAGGAATCACGTTTCACCAGTAAGTGATCGAGTAGCCTTCCACTGTTGTTTATTACCTTGGCCCTTGGCCTTGGGTTAATCAATTCATTTTTTTCATGCCTTATTCTTTAAGTTATCAAACAAATTATGATGATATGGATATGTAGGCCTAAGTATAAATGTGTTTAGGATCAAAACATTATTTTCCTTCTGTATAAACATATAGATCTAGATCTAGATCTAGATCTACATCTCTTTGGTTGTATCTAAATGTCTAGACCTTTGACTTTTATTTTTATAATTAACAGACTTCTTTTAAAGATTGCTGTTTACATATTTTATATCTGTATGACTACTTTCAACTAAATCCTTAAAATATTTTTTAAAAATAGGCAAACTATTTGCAACAGATAACTATGGTTTTTATTTTTATTTTACAGGTTTCCCAAAGATCTTGAATTGATTCAGCAATGGGTGAAGGTAATAAGACGGGAAAATTTCACACCATCAAAACGCTCTGTTCTTTGCTCGGCTCACTTCAGAAAGGAAGATATGGAACGCACATCACTAAGTTGTGTTTGCGTAAGAGACGGTGCCAACAGTATTTCTTTCATTCCCACCATATCTGCAGACTTCAGGCCAGAAGCCCCGAAAAGCCCTATTGACAGAATGCCACCAACAATTCCCCAAATAATTACATGTACTGAAGAACACGAACAGGGACCAAGCGCGAGTTTTGATCTTGACAGTCCAGACAAAGCGTCTTTAAAAAGAAAATTACAAATTAATGAGGATATGGTCCAGTCTTATAGAAAAAAGATAAAAAACTTATCTCAATGTAAACGTCGTTTGGTGAAAAGAAATGCTAATCTAAAAAAAATTCTTGTGGATATAAAAAATAAAAATATGATTAGTTCCAATGGTATAGAAATTTTAGAAAAATGTAGTGGTGGAGTATCAGATTTTTTAAAGAGAAATGTCGCAACGGTTCAGTGTTCATAAACACTGCCAGAACAAATAAAAAAAGTAACTTCCTGTTTCCTCTTCAACCACACATTCAAAGTCTGACTTGTGTCTTAATTTCCTAATTATGTAATCTGAATACATCACACTGGCGACGAGGATTTTTTCAAGTTCATTGTTAATATTCTACATCATCCTTCATCAGGAAAGCTATACAACTGTTATTTTCATAACAGAAACAGGTATTTTCATTCCTAATTAGAATTTCTTGATCTAGAAGACAGATAAAATCTTGTAACATGCCGAGACCCGACACTTACAATGAAGGCATAGAGACCTTTACAAACTATAAAGAACGTCTGGATGCAGACATATTATCGCGAATGACATTCCAGTTGCTAAGCAAATGGCTACACTGTTGTCATCAATAGGCGCTAAAGCCTACAGCACTCTGCGATCTCTGACTGCACCAGATCTGCCATCGTCAAAGCCCTACGAAACCCTCTGCAGCCTACTCGCCAACTATTTCTGCCCACCACCGCTAGAGATAGTTGAACGGTTTAAGTTTCATAGGCGTAATCAAGAGCAAAGTGAAAGCATATCAGAATTCATTACAACAATAAAGCGACTCAGCGAACATTGCAACTTCGGAGATAATTTGAAAACATCTCTACATGACAGATTTGTGTGCGGCCTTAAAGACGAAGCAACACAAAAACGTCTCCTGCAAGAACACAAATTCACAATAGAGAATGCTACATCATTGGCTCTTGCCATGGAAATGGCACACAGAGACGCGGCTGAAATTCACGGTGGTTCAGCCGTTCATAAGATAGCGACAGCACCGCAAGGAAAGCCAAAACAGACACACTACCCGCCATGCCAATTCTGTGGTAAAAATAACCACAGGAGGACAGAATGTTTCTGGAGAGAAGCAAGTTGCAAGAAGTGCCACAAGAAAGGACACATACAGTCCGAATACAGATCCACTCAAGCAAACGAGCAATTCAAACGGAATTCGGGTTACCGATCTAAGCCAAGATCTGTATCAAAAAATGTTCATGAGTTGGATCGAGAACAAACTGACTCTTTTACCTTGGAGATGTTCCAAATTCAACATAAGACTCCAAAGATAATTGTCCAATTAGAAATTGACAACATTGCCACAAAAATGGAACTCGATACAGGTTCTGCAATAACAGTCATGACAATTGAAGACTACCGAAAGACCTTCAAGAAAGAACCAGACCTGTCATTGAGCAACATGAGACTGCGTACATTCACAAATGAAATCATTCAACCCATGGGTCAAGTCATGGTAAATGTACACAAGAATGGCCAAGAGGAAATACTACCACTCCTCATCCTCAGAAAGGGAAGCAATCCAATATTTGGAAGGAATTGGCTATCTGTGTTCAAACTCAACTGGCACAATATTCATCAAATCCAGACAAGTGACACAGACATCAAACGTCTAATATCAAAGTTCTCAGGCGTCTTCTCTGAAGGAATGGGCATGGTCAAGGGACTATTTGGTACCTTTAGTATCAAAGACGGGACACATCCAAAATTCTGCAAGGCAAGACCCATCCCTTATGCCTTGAAAGTAGAGAAGGAACTGGACCTCCTGGAGAAACAAGGAATAATATCAAAACTTCAATCTAGTGAATGGGCAACCCCGTTTGTTCCAGTATTGAAAAGTAACGGAGATGTCAGAATCTGCGGAGATTTTAAAATAACGGTAAACCCAGCATTGAATGTTGAATATTACACCTTACCTCGATTGGAAGATATGCTAGCAAATTTGGAACAAGGCAAAACTTTTTCCAAGATAGATTTGCGTCAAGCATATTTACAGCTTCCTCTTGACGATCATTCTAAGGAAATAACAGCAATTAACACCAGTAAAGGACTTAACTGTTATAACAGACTACCGTTTGGTATAACCTCCTCTCCAGCAATCTGGCAGAAAACAATGATATTATTCTCCAAGGTATCCCCAGAGTCCAATGTAATCAGGACGACATGATCATCACTGGAAACTCAAAAGAAGACCATCAAACAAATATTGAAAAGGTACTCCAAAGACTGCAAGACTATGGCTTGAAAGCAAGCCTGAAGAAATGCAAGTTCTTTCAACCAGAGGTAATCTTTTGTGGTATAAAGGTCACAGCCAATGGTCTGCATAAGACAGAAGAAAAGATAAATGCTGTTAAAGACGCCCCTGTACCTCAGAACAAGTCTCAACTCAGATCATTCCTTGGACTTGTAAACTACTACCATAAATGGCTCAACAACATTGCGTCAGTGGCTAAACCTCTGTACAATCTGTTACAAGATGCCAAATGCTATTCATGGTCTAACGACTGTCAAGATTCCTTTGACAGAATCAAAGAATTGATCATATCGGATGAAGTCTTGATAAGATATGATACATGTATAAATTTAGCCAAGATCACATAGAACTTTTTTTTGGTAAGATAAGAAGTATGGAAGGATCCAATAACAATCCAACTGCTCGGCAGTTTTCAAAAGCATACAAGCAGCTTTTGACCCACAATGAAGTTCAAGACGTCACAAGAGGTAACTGCTTGCCTTTAGAATCAATTACAATTTTGACCGCTTCCAGTTCCATCAGCAGCAGTACTACTTGTGACCAAGAGATTCCGTCAGTAACCGTTATTAATAAGTCAGTCACTAAAAGTGGAGTATTGGAAGACATTTGTGAAGATCATAGAACTGAGGATCATTTTATTAATTATCAACTTTCAATGTGTTCAGAGAAAATTGTTGCATATATTGCAGGTTTTGTTGTTTCAAAATTAAAACAAACCATTCGCTGTGAATTTTGTTTAGATGTCATTGAAATTTGTCTTACTTGTGAGAAACATTTTAGAAAATATGTTGCTTCAAGTGATGGTGGAAGATTGTATAATAATATTACCTGTTCCAAACCCTTACAAAGTATAATGAAGTCTTTCCTCAGTAAATCTATTTTTTTCCACTTTGTATACTTATTACTTCCCATATGCTTGACCAAGAAGGTTTCCATAATCATGTTATTCCGTTGTTAAAGGCAGTAGCTGAAAAATATCTTCAAGTGAGGTATTCATATGCAGGAAATATATTCAATGCCAAGTTAAAAGAAAAATTAAAATGTAACAGTCGTCAAACTCTCAGCAAACTAATTCTATTTTCAGGTCAATGACAATGTAAGCTAGGGCTACATAATTACTTTTAAAATACTTTATGTCTGCTTTTGACTTTGACCAGTAAATTCTAGACATTTACATGTAGTTCGGAAGCTGTCTCTATCTTGGTTCATCCAATCCATTATCATGAAATCATCATAAATCAAGGCTCATGTTCACAGCCAGTCTAACACTTGTCACTGTAATCCAAATGTTTTAAGTTTTATTAACGTGTATACTGTATGTATGCATTTAAATGAATTAGCTGTTATTCCTCTTTGTTTAAAATGCTTAAGTCTGTCAAAGGCTCTCAAGGGCTTAACACTATTTTCTTGAAATAAAAATAATAAAAATGTATCTGTAAATTTGTAAAAATGCATTTATGATTTTGATTGCCCAATCTACATAGAGAGAGAGAGAGAAGAGAGGAGAGAGAGAGAGAGAGAGAGAGAGAGAGAGAGAGAGAGAGAGAGAGAGAGAGAGAGAGAGAGAGAGAGAGAGAGAGAGAGAGAGAGAGAGAGAGAGAGAGAGAGAGAGAGAGAGTTTTGTTTCAGTTTCAGTGTTGTTTACAGTACACGGCAACGAAAGTTGGGTGTAGCAAGATGGCGATAAGCTCCGCCCACTGGCTTCAACTTCAAGTTTGTAGTACACACAAAGAACGATCGGCTCTCTCCCCTATTCTTCCTCCAACCAAGGTTGTTTCGATGCAAGATGCAATTGCAAGGTTTTTTCCTACACCACCTGGCTCGTCTTGAATGTGTTTTTACATGTTGTGTAGATCAAGGCCTAGGAAATCTCAGTCAAGGCCCTAACAATACTAACATGTGTTACTGTATCTATTCTAAGCGTCGCGCTGACACTGACAGACACGCGTGTTCACTTGGGGAACGTTCTGTCTGACTACGAGCGGGAACTTATATTTTAAGGGGACAGCAAAGCCAAGAAATGCTTATTTCGACCACGGGTCTGTAGTCTGTTCCACGGATCGGAACAGTGCCGCCCGTGGGATGTACCCCCCCCCCAAGTGAACCTGCGTAGATCTACAATAATGCAATGTCATTGTTATGTCCCTGCTCCCCAACACGGGGGGGGGGGGGGGGGGGGGGGTAAGTAATTGCTACTTCTTTCGCCTCCTGAGCTTTTGTTATCTCATAATTAGTTTATGTCAACCTTCATCCCTTTCCTCCCCAAAACTGGCCGGGGGGGGGGGGATACATTTTGCTCGAAAAAAAGTCGAGGAAAGTTTACAACCGTTAGCGGAGCTCGACTCACTACATCTGGACTACCGAGTCCCCTGAGTGATAAAGAATGACTTGAAAAATATAGCTTTTCTGTGCTAAGTTGGAAACCACTTCTTTGCACGGCAACGGGCCTCTAGACTCGGGTTTAGGCCGAGGCCTACCAAAACCATAATACTAATAAATAGGCCCTACCACACGGGCAACCTTGGCTCATACTCATAAGGTCGATGTGCGTGTTGGTCAGGATGGTAATCGTGCACACGTCATGCAGTCGTCATACAGTATATCATATCAAGGCTGAGTATACAGAATGACGACCTGTTTAAATCGTCTGGTTGATAAATCGACGGAAATCTGACATTGTGACTGTGACGATACCAGGTAGTGTCTGATGTTTCGCCAAACATGACTGGCCGACCGACGCCCGTTGATACAATAATTATATCGGCGAGTGTAATCACCACGTGTTTCCGGTCCTTTCAATTTTATTCATCGATGTAAATAAACACAAAATCTTGTTATGGGTAATAAAATACATGTATCATCATTTTCAGAAATCTCACCACAGAAAATTTCAAGTCTCATTCGTAGTTGGTCGTTAATAAGTGTTGTGCAAATGTCAGCAAAGAAACGTGTCAGAACAATCAACAGAACAAATAAAATAAACGTTTCAACACGCAATCGACTACATGTGTATATCTAGATTAGCGATAAAGAATTCTTTTTTTTAGCATTACATGTATAGTAAATCGGATGTTTTCATAGATGGAACCTGAAAATATCAAGCCGATACAGTAAATGGGAGAAGATGACAGCATTTTTTTTAAAATACCGTAACATACTAACATGTTATTTGAATACTTTGTTGTCCATATCAAGACATGTTACCTTCGTTCACACGTCACTTCAAAGGGGTTACTGTGGCAGCGACAATCTAATGCTTCGTCGTACGCATCTGAAATTTTTTCGGGGAACAGGGCGCACGAACAAACAAAAAACAACGCATAAAATGCTCTGATGTGGACTTGTTCTGGTGTTGTTTTACTTGCTCGCCCCACAGACCACACAGGCCAAACATGTTCCGCTCACGACGGAAAGCTACACAACTGTTCTCTTGAACAACAGTCCAATCTTGAGCACGGACGCATACGTGAAGTTGAACATGTGGTATAATATCATAATGTATTTTATTTGGAGTCTACATAAAATCTAAATCTATTAACATAAATTGAGAACGATTTTAGTCACTTGACTTAAGGTATACGTTCTAACAACTCGTTCTGAGAATAGTAAGATAAAGATATCGCCACATGAACCATAGTGTCCATAGGGCTCTGCACACCGACGGGTCATGGCGCACCATAATATCTATTGTATTGCGAATGATGCGGAAGATTCAAAGATTGTCTCTTACACTCTCTAGTCTCACTCTCTCATCGCACACGCCAGGGCTGGGGGATGCATTCCTTGCCTGTCGCAAGTGTGTCCACTCTCAAATTCTTGTACGTGTAGGTTACTTGTTGTAGTCGTAAAATAAAATTAAAATCTGCATCTTAATGAAATGTTCAAATGCACGGTAAAGAAGGGAGGCATGAAAAAGCGAGATAGAAGTCCAGTGCATTAATATAATTATTACGAACGTATCATGGTTGTTTTTAAATGTAGGCCTGTTTATTATTAATAATAATAATAACAATAATACTATTAATAATAATAATAACAATACTTATAATAATAATAATAATAATAATGACAATGACAATAATAATAATAACAATAATACATGTAATATGTACATACTGTCCCCAAAAAGTAACGCATAATATATATATATATATATATATATATATATATATATATATATATATATATATATATATATATATATATATATATATATATATATATATATATATATTAATTCAATATGACTTAAAATCATATCTATCCCCTATCACTCGTATTTCATAAAGATTGTTTTGTAATTGCGAGTGAGTTCTTTTCGACCGATTATTTACTCTTAACTCTTAATGTCCATGGTCATTCTGCTGCAATCAATAAATCAAGTTATGAATATTTCATTTTCATGATTTGTCCTTTTAGCACCTTTAGTTTTTGAGATATGATATACATTACTCTTTGTGGACTGAATAATATTAATAATAATACATTTACATCGTACGTCATGCTGATTAAATTAAATGGATATGGATACAGCTACACTGGAACTCGGAAGTAGCGACACCGCCAGGATTGACCCAAAAGTCTCGCTAAATTAACAAAATCCGAGTTCTAGTTATTTCCCAAGCGAAATAGCAATGGACATGTACATGTCGTATGAAACTCATGTCAGTGTCAGGGAAGAAGACAGACAACATATATGTATGGTTTCTTCTCTTGACAGGAATGCTGATTAAACTACAATAATTACACCTACCATTTTGTTGTGTATAACTTATAAGTATAACATTTCGATCGTGCGTGTGGCAGTGGCACACGCCGAGACACCACTCCTTACCTGTCCCTCATTTTCATCCCTTTTCTGTACTGTTATTGTCATCACTTGAGATTTACAGTTTGACACACTTTGACACCCCTCCCCACGTCATCAATTCGCTATCTATCACTCAGCATCAATTCGTACAGCGCAACGCTATAAAATGTGCCGCTACTTGTGCTACATGAGTACACACGCAGGCCCAACGATAAGCCATACTGTATGATGACATTGACATCAGACTAAATCTAGATCTAGTCAATGCACGTGTGGGCTTTTTTATTCTTACCAAATTTCCATTTTTTTTAAAAATACAATGTGCCTCTTTACGCGTATTATTTAATCTATGGTAACATAAGATTTAGACGAGAAGACGACCTCGCTAAATCTGAGTTGGCGTCTGTTTGACCTCGCTATAATTGACGAGGTATTTTTTATCTTTTCTTTCTTTATCCAGTTCCCATTCTTTTACCTTCCGGTGTATGTCATTTTCTGTTTCCTTCCGTGACAGGTAAATTTCTTTTTTAATGAAAATTAATGCCTCTTCTTCCCACTTTCTCCGAGGTCTGCCTTTTGGTATTTTTTTACCTAGGGTTTTAGCATTGCATACTGATTTAGCTATTTTATTGCCATTCGTTCTGTGTACATGCCTAAGGGTAGAACCACACCGGCGTCGGGCCCGACGGTCAGACCCGACCCGACGTTTTTTTTTTGCCGGCTGTGCCACCCATACCGCCAGCGGAACCGACGGTCAGACAACACAGGCATTTGTAGAAAATAGCGTGTAGCAGAAGAAAATTGTTGTTGTTACTGTGGCTAAGAAAGAAGGATACGAAGGCACAATAGCTCATCAAAACGATTTTGGGTCCATCTCATACAACAAAAGCGGAAATCTCTTGGTGAATTTCACCACCTATATCCTCTGTTGTGATGAAGCGGGTCTTTCTTGTTGTAAATAGACGATCGATGATGTACGCAAAGAATCAATGCTTCGTCATTCATTGTCAACCGACCAAGTTCTGAAATGCATCCTCCAGTCCACCGCTTGAGATTGCAAAAAATGCTATTAATAGACATGTGGGGGGAAAAGGGAAATGATTTGTATAGGAAAAACCTATAAAATTGTCTCCCATTTCGCCCGACGGACGGCGTGGAATGAACACGTTCTTCCTAAAAAGTCGGCTCCGGGACGTCGGGTTTCGGTGTGGGTGGATCGTCGTTTTTTGTTACCTGACACTACTAATGAGCCGGGTTGCATTTTTTTCCCACGGAAATATGTCCGGTCTGACCGTCGGGCCCGACGCCGGTGTGGGTCTACCCCAAAAAACGACGATCCATCCACACCGAAACCCGACGTCCCGGAGCCGACTTTTAGGAAGAACGTGTTCATTCCACGCCGTCCGTCGGGCGAAATGGGAGACAATTTTATAGGTTTTTCCTATACAAATTATTTCCCTTTTCCCGCCACATGTCTATTAATAGCATTTTGCAATCTCAAGCGGTGGACTGGAGAATGCATTTCTCAGAACTTGGTCGGTTGACAATGGATGACGAAGCATTGATTCTTTGCGTACAGCACCGATCGTCTATTTACAACAAGAAAGACCCGCTTCATCACAACAGAGGATATAGGTGGTGAAATTCACCAAGAGATTTCCGCTTTTGTTGTATGAGATGGACCTAAAATCGTTTTGATGAGCTATTGTGCCTTCGTATCCTTCTTCTTAGCCACAGTAACAACAACAATTTTCTTCTGCTACATGCCAATTTCTACAAATGCCTGTGTTGTCTGACCGTCGGGTTCCGCTGGCGGTATGGGTGGCACAGCCGGCAAAAAACGTCGGGTCGGGTCTGACCGTCGGGCCCGACGCCGGTGTGGGTTCTAGTTGATTTATTAATTTATTTCTATCTTACTGAGTTGTTATGTCATCTGCTCTTTTCCATCATGTATTGCCCGTACATTAAACATTAACATGCCATGTTCCAAAACCATTCTGTGTTCGTTTCTTATTCCAGGGTCATCTTAATAAGTTCCAGTCCGGTTATCTCACATTTAGTTTAGTAATCTGAGTCGGTTGGTTTTGGGCAAGCAGGTGATCCCACTGTACCTTAGGTAGATGATGGGGCTGCCGCTTTGAGGCACCCATCTGGGGTTAACTCCATTAGCCTTTGGTCAGTCAAGACCGGCCTGCAAAGTGTAAGGCAGCAGGAGACTCATGGAGGGTGGGACCATCTATTCCTCACACAGGTGCAAGCGCCTGTCCACTGCCTGTACGAGCACGAGGTATTTTTTATGCTTAAAAACATAATCGGGGATCTGGATTGTTCGCGCTATTGCTATTCCCGAGTTCTCGTTACTATTATTTGTAACGCAAATCCCGTCTTGGGAAGTAATAATATGAGCCTGACAAGCAAGGTCTCATACTCCTCCTTAAGTTAATAGTAATACATGTACATGTAGACCTACTGTGGAGCTGCCGGGTATACAACTACAGTATGTACGATGCTAGAGTAGAAGTCAATACTAATACTACTAGTAATATGATTACTTTCAACGACTCTAGTGTCAACTTCGATCAAAGACACCACAGTACCAGCAGGCGCACATTCCAAGACGATTCAAGCCGTTCCATTATGTAATTAGGATCCATATATGTAAAGGTATGATAACATTAGTGTAGCAGCCTACAAATTATTAATACGGTAGTCGCCAGCCAAGTGCACGCTTCTTCAATTCGACCGATTTTTCGCTATATACGTATAAGCTATAAAACCCTATTATTAATCAATAACATTAAGTAATATTTTAGAGTTATAGTATTATTAAGTGCACCGTGGCTTGGTTTACTTCGGCAAAGTGCCCACTTTCTGCCAACAATCACATAATTATAAGTAATTAGAGTCTGGACATGGCAAAATGTGTGAATGCTAGTCATGTACGAAACGGTGCCAGTGAATGAGAACAGAGAGAATAAAACTCTTGCATGTTTAACTTCAAAGTGATGACACAGTAATAAATCACAGACAGACACCTAGCTTGTCCTCCTGGTGGTCATGCATGTAATCATCTCTTAATAGTCTCTGTCACTCAATGTCTGGCGAGGCCGTCGAGCCAAGGTAGGTTGGTGTCACTGTCACTACAGAGAGAGAGAGAGAGAGAGAGAGAGAGAGAGAGAGAGAGAGAGAGAGAGAGAGAGAGAGAGAGAGAGAGAGAGAGAGAGAGAGAGAGAGAGAGAGAGAGAGAGAGAGAGAGAGAGAGAGAGAGAGAGAGAGAGAGAGAGAGAGAGCTATTGCTTAAGTTCGCACCATAATTAGTAGTAAAACAGTACAATGATAACATGGATTGTGTGTTGTGCGTGTAGTTTTTTGTACCAATCCATAGTAATCAACAATACGTGACGTCGCCTGAGTACAACAATCCTGTAACCCACAAGTTTTCAAAAAACGTTTTTAGCATATTTTTTATGAAGTTTAACATGGCGCATTTTGTGTCAAAATCTTAGACCCGTAGCTCAATAAACAAGCTCAATACAACATTCGTACTTTGTCTTATAAATATAACGGACATTTTAAGATAAAGAATCCTGTTTGGGTGGTTAACGGCTTGTGTTCGATAGTTTTAAAAATTTCAGCGATACAATCCTGCATCTACACTTCCATAGTTTTTCATCTAATTATTTTGCAAATGCTATCTTTGCCTAAATACGTACATATATGATATAGGGATACAGGAACGTTGCACTGGAATATATACATTTGTGATTGTGATAAACCACCTAAGCTAGTATTCTTTTTGTAGTTGCTTCCGAACTTTGTTTACCCAAACCACTTGGATAAATTCTTAATCAGCCATTGTACTTTTTCTAACTGTTTTGTGCTCTTATCCACAACATTTAATTTTATAACCATGGAATATTCAGATTGGGTTTTCTGCGAGTCTTTGATTACAATACTTAACTATTTGTAATTTTAGTATTTCTACAGCTAGTATAAAGACGGATGGATAAAGATGGATTTATAGTCCGTATCCCCACACAAATGCAGGCTCACTGACTGCAGGCTACACCATTTCCCCCAACAGGCCATTTCATTCAAAGTCCTTTTCAACTCCTTGGCGAGCATAAGTACACCAGCATGTAAGGGCTTTCAAACTAACGCTCTGGCAGGATCTCTCTCTATCTATCGCTGGATACGCATCTACACCTGAGTCAAGTTAGGAAAGTAGAGTGAAGTACCTTTCCTAAGAGTGAAAGTACAACGTTGTGAAAAAAAATCCGCCTGTGCTAGCCATAGGAGCTTGAGCCAGTGTTGTCGTGATTACCAGCTCTCAACACTACAAACGCCTCATAAAATAGGCATAAGAATTAAGATTGTGTACATAATAGGTGCGCATAGAACTGTTAACTAGATGACCTTTAAAGTTTAATCAATATGATCATATTCGTCCCCTTTGCTAGATCTACCACTTTGCTGGTGTAGTGGCCTATGGGTAGATGTTTAGTTGTCTGATTCTGATCTTTAAGTTAGAAAATCGAGTCCCTATTCAGGTTTCGCAGTGGGTTCATGGAAACACACTCTTTACACATTATACTAAGTCCAATCAGGTACAAATGGTAGCTCTTGTGTATGCTCCTTGAAGTTGAGATAGCATCATGGTTGGAAAAAAAGTTTGTCGGGAGAACCTTTGTTAAGCGCGAGCATGTATTACTGGATAAATGCTCCTCACACGAGCTTTACTTAACACTGTACAATACTACCACTACCATTACCACCACCACTACCACCACTGACCACTACCACTTTTGCTATTGCTACTTCTATTACTACCATTGGTACTACTTCTATTGTTTTTACTATCTCCTCGTTGTCTTCCTTCTCGTACTCTCCTCCTCATTATCATTATTGTCATTATCATAATCATTGTCATCGCCGACGTCATATCTCCATATCCATTTTCCTTCTCTATCGACCATGCACAAGAGCTATATTGCAGCCTATTCCAATTACAAACTTACAGAAACAAGTTGAATTTTTGCAGAGACGGCAAATAGACGGCGATTTGTTTATTTCATCTTCGCGAAAAGATAGAGACATTATGAACGAAAGCGAATTGGATTCATCTGGCAGTGAATTTGAAATTGACAATGTTGATATGTTATGTCGCTTATATTCTCAATAATCTGATTGATTCTCATCTTAAAGCGTCGGCTATCCTTGCAAAGCAGACGCATATTTGCAAACTTCAAATATCATACAGCGATAGCGAACATGACTTCAAAGTTTTCATTTCAAAATCAGAAGGGTGGACAGTCACACAAAACAGAAAATGCAAACAACAATGATAATTCATTAAACTCTTCCACAACCCTACATGTAATACCATGCAAACGCATCATGACAAGGAAGATAATATAGATGGTTTATATTATATGATTGATGGGAACAGCATGACACTCCAACCAATAGCTGATATACCAGACAAACACATCTAATAATATTGAGGAAACATCGAGAGCATTGGAAGTAGAAGGAAGCGCTTTCTTTCTTTCCTTATCAGCTCCCATTCTACCTTTCGGTGTATGGGTTTAGATGCCCGAAATGATCTTTCTCCAAGCTGTCATGTCCTGGCATTTTCTGTTTCCTTCCGTGAAAGTTAAATTTCTTTGCGTTTATGTCTCTTTATATCGTCTTCCCACTTTCTCCGAGGTCTGCCTTTTGGTCTTTTACTTTGAGTTTTAGCACTGTGTACTGATTTAGCTATTCTATTGTTATTCATTCTGTTAACATGCCCAAACCATCTCAATTGTTTCATTTCTATCTTAGTTTTTATGATATCTGCTTTGGTTTGATCTCTTATTGTTGTATTTCTGATTTTGTCTCTTTTAGTTTTCCCTACTACTCTTCTTAGATATTTCATTTCAACTGCCTGTACTCTACTGTATTCCCTACTGTCTAAGGTCCAGGTTGCACTGTCATAGAGAAGAGTAGACAATAAATTGTGTTGTATACTGCCATTTTGGTTTATGTTGACAATTCTTGTTTACCTACAAATGTCTTTCCTATATGGTTATATATTGCACTTGCCTTTTGGATTCTCTGGCTGATTTCTTCTCTTAGTTTTCCTCTGAGTTAATCATTAGATAATTGTAACTTTGAACTTGTTCTAAAATTTCCCTGCCCAATTTAAGATTTTGTGTTTTAGTTTAGCTTCCCTAGTTACTAGTTTGGTTTGGTTTTGCATTTACTTTCATTCCTCTTTTATTTAATTCATTATTCATCATGTTGATATTCGACTGAAGGTCACTTCCTGATTTTCCAAACATAATTAAATCATCAGCAAATGAAAGCATTGCCACATTTACTGGTTTGAGCTTTCACATACCTACATTCATTTTCTTCATTTTTGATAAACAAAGAGGTGCCATACAACCCTGTCTGACTCCTATATCTGCATCAAATTCTTCAGATATGTTTCCAGCTACTCTCACAGCACATGTTAGTTTATTGTAAAAACTTTTAATGGCTTCTATTAAATTTTGCTCCACGCTGTGTTCTCTTAAGGAATGCCATAGTCCCTCCTTCACAGTGGCAAATGCCTTTTCTAAGTCAATAAAACACAGGTGCAAGTCAATGTTTCTCTCAAGTATTTTTCTATTATTTGTCTAATTGTAAATATGTGGGTCTTGTACACTTCTTCCTGGTCTAAATCTACTCTGGTGTTCTTCAAACTGATCCTCTACTCTTTTCCTTAGTCTCATTTCCAGAATCCTGGCATACACTTTTCCTGGTACGCTAAGTAATGATATCTTTCTATAGTTTGAGCATTCCATAGTTGATCCTTTCTTATGTATTGGTACTACTGTTCCCTTCTTCCAGTCGTCTGGCACCTGTTTTGACTTCCATGCTTGTTGACATATTGCATGTAGTAGTTTGTCTGCTTCTCTCCCTTGGTTTTTAATCATTTCTGGATAAACTGCTCCTGGGGCCTTTCCTAATTTTACTTTTCTTATAGCTGCTTGGAGTTCTTCCATTCTATCCATTGATATATATACATATATATATATATATATATACTGTATATCTATATCTTCAGCCGTCTCATCTGAATTACCTGTTACTCTTGCTAATTGATATGTATTCCTTGTTTCATATGTTCTGGAGGGACTCCCTGTCTCCTTTCATTGCTTTTCCTTTGGCGTTCTTAATTTGTCTTCCCATTGAGCCTGTTTTGGTCTTTCTCATTCCTCTTCATTGTTCCCAAAACAGCTTTTGATTTCTTTATAGCTTTCTTGAAGTCTTTTGTCCAAGCTTTTCCCATTGTTCCTGTTTTGCTTTAGTCTCAACTTCCTCTTTGGCGATAGTTCTTTTCCTCACGCAATCTATCATATCTCTGGTCTCTGTGTACAACTGAGGACTGTCTCTTTATACATTTGCCACTTTTCTTCTATTGTGCTATCCTTCAAATCCAACTGCCTTTCACTGATATATCTTTTTATCCTGGGTTGGTATACCTGTTTTACTATTGGTTTATTTAGTTCTTCTTTTTGAGTTTAGTAGCTTTCTTCTCTTTCCTTTTTTGTTTGTTTTCTTCAGTTAATAATCTTATTTGGGCTATCCACAATAGGTGATGATCACTAAATATTTCAGCTCCCCTGTTTACTCTTGCATTAATTGTACTGTAAAAAGGTGGAGCTATGCTAACTATTATGTAGTCTATGATTGACTTTTCACATCTGTCTTCATTTACTCTTGTATATTTGTGGATATCTTTATGTTAGCTATTTTCATGTTATTCTTTAGGCAAAAAGATATCATCTCTCTCCATTTGGAGAAGTTGTTGTCTCTCCTTCTTTACCTATTACTCCACCCGATGTTTCTACATTGTTGCCTACTCTAGCATTTAAATCTCCTAAAACCATTGAGTTCCTGTTTGGGTTTGAGATTCTTCTGCAGCTATTTTGTAAATCATTTTCGAAGATATCTTTTTCTTCTTTGGTGGCATCTTTGTTTGGTCCATCATAAGCTATAGTATTAATAATTTAATTTCTCTTCTTTTTGGTTTACTATTTACATTTACCTAGTAATAGCCGTGATCTTATAAATTTCCAACTTTCTAGTAGTTTTTTATTGCCTTTTATGGTAGGAGGCCTACTCCTGCTCTAGCTCTATCTTTCACATCCACTCCTGAGAAGATTAAACTTAAAGTATGATTTGGTCCTACATTTTCTATTCCTTGTCTTTTTTTCTTTGTTTCTATACTGTAATAGCCAAAATGTCTACTTTGAATTTTTCCATTTCTTCAGCTGATTCTAATTCTTTTCATTTATTGCCTAACTAACACTTCATGTTAAAAAAAATCACAGGTCCGTGTTCTTTTTCAGAGTTCGTCTTCGAAGGTCAAGCCAAGATTTATCATTGGTATTTCTTTGAATCAGTTTGGTTTTGGATAAGCAGGGATTGGCCCACTGTACCCTAGGTAGATGTGGGGCTGCCACCTTGAGGTGCCCTACCAGAACCAGGCCTTGTTATTTTATGTCAGGGTTAACTCCTTTAGTCTTTGATTGTTCAAAACCAGACCGCAAGGCAGCAGGTTGTTATTATCTGTCAGGATTAACTCCCTTAAAAGCTTTTTGAGAAAACGTTTTTAACCGCTTGGCAACTCGGAGACTCGTAGGGCTTTTTGATTGAATCCCCGTACATTGCTTACCTGGCACTGCCCATGATAAGAAACGACAAATGGAATTAATAATCTTGGAAAAGGAACAAAATAAAGATTTTGAGGAATAATAATAATGTATTTCTTTCCGAAAATAATAATAAGCTAGAAATAATTGGGGATGTGGTATTCAATGTCGAATAATAATAATAAAAATAGTTTGTCGAGAAGAAAATGCAATAGTTGTTTTTTTCTCCTAATAACTATGATCCATGCGGAACAATAATAATTGAATACTATTAATAAATCATTAACCAACAAAGGGTTAAGGTGCTAATAAAGTTGAAGCGACTGTCATTACTTCGTCTATACAAAGCTTTAAAATGAAATTGTTACTAAGACGTACAAGTCATTCCTCCTAGTAACACTTGGTACCAGTTAAGATTTCGTCTGAAAGTTTTATCCAAACGACAAGAATACTACTACAACGTGCCAAGACACTTACGGCAACACAGCAATCACTACTGTGTACCTGAATCGGTAGAATGAAATCAGGCAGCACATTCGGTCTTTTACAACTCTACAGAGAAAATGCAATAATAATAATAATAAGCTTAATAACAGTAACATAATGTTCAAATAAACTTTATGCTGAAAATGCATAATAATAATAATAATACTAATAATAACGATAATTTAATTACAGAGACATTTTTTTACAATGAGTTCACTAATAATAAGACGAAAATAATTTGGCTTTTTCAAACAAACTCATAATAATAAGAAGAAATACTGTTGCATAATAACCAATAAAAATGTTTGGAGAAAGCAAATTCTGGCACGTACATTATGTACGGAATAAATTAAAAGAGATATGACCATTCAAAATAAGTCAACCCTTTCTGCTGCATGCGTTGACTTAATAAATACAATATTCATGTGCCCGAAAACTCTCTTTTCCGTGTACACCCTGTATGATTTGGAGACATCGGATGTGTTCAGCTACATGATATCTTTTCTTTCTTTTCTTTATCTCCCCATTCTACCTTTTGATTTTCAGATGCCGTGTCACAGAGATGATCTTTCTCCAGGAGACCCTTCCTGGCATTTTCACAGAAATTTAAACTATTCTATGCCTCTTTTATATCTTCTTCCCTTTCTCTCTGAGGTCTGTCTTTTGGCCCCTTTTTGAAGGGCTTTAGCACTGTATACTGCTTTAGCTATTCTATTGTCATTCATTCTGTTTACATCTCAAAACAATCTCTGCTTTGGTTTGATCTCTTATTGATTTATTTTCCCTATCTTAGTTTTTATTTCAGCTCATCTACTTTTCTCTATTGTCTAAGTTTTCAGTGTTGACAATTCTTGTTTACCTACAAATGCCTTTCCTAGATGGTTATATATTGCATTTGCCTTTTAGATTCTCTGGCTGATTTTTCTCTCTTAGTTTTCCCTCAGAGTTAATCATTACTCTCTCTCGATAATTGTAGCTGTGAACTTGTTCTAAATTCTCCCTGCCAATTTAAGATTTTGTGTCTTAGTTTCCCTAGGTACTAGCATTGTTTTGGTTTTCTTTGCATTTACTCTCATTAACTTTATTTAAGACATTGTTCATAATGTTGATATTCGACTGAACATCACTTGACTGATTTTCCAAACAGAACTAAATCATCAGCAAATGAAAACATTGATACATTTACTGGTTTAGCTTCCATATACCTACATTCATTTTCATTTTTGAGGATGCCTTTGCGACTGAATCCATAAATGTGATAAACAAAAGAGGACTTAGATCCAACCCCTGTCTTACCCATATATCTACAATCAAATTTGCAGATATGTTTCCAGCTACTCTCTACTGCACATGTTGGTTTATTGTAAAAAATCTTAATGGCTTCTATTAAATTTTGCTCTACATTGTGTTCTTTTAAGGAAATGCCATAGTTCGTCCCTCCTCACAGTGTCAAATTTGATTTTCTAGATCTATAAAACACAGGTGCAAATCAATGTTTCTCTCAAGGAATTTTTCTATTATTTGTCTAATTGTAAATATGTGGTCTTGTACACTTCTTCCTGGTCTAAATCCACTCTGATGCTTTTCAATCTGATCCTCTACTCTTTCCCTTAGTTTCATTTCAGTATCTACGGCATGATTACCATATTTTTCCTGGTACGCTAAGTAGTGATATCCTTCTATTTCTATACAGTTGAGCATTCCATAGTTGATCCTTTCTTATGTATTGGTACTACTTTTCCCTTGTTCCAGTCGTCTGGCACCTGTTTGGACTTCCATGCTTGTTGGCATATTGCATGTAGTAGTTTGTCTGCCTCTCTGCCTTGGTTTTTAATCACTTTCTGGATAAACTTGATCTGGATCCTGGGCTTTTCTGATTTCACTTTTCTTATAGCTGTTTGGAGTTCTTCCATCGATGTATTATATATATATATATATATATATCATCTTCATATGTCTCCTCTGGTTTATCTCTATCTATTCTCTTATATATATCTACATCTTCAGCTGTCTCCTCTAGTTTATTTGTTTCTCTTACTAATCTTTTACTTCTTGTTTCATATGTTCTACTGTAAGGATTATGTAATTGTTGAAAATACTTTCTCAACGCTTCCATGATTTGGCTGTCTTAGTCTTCTTTCATTTGCTCCTTTGGCGTTCTTAATTTGTCGTATTGGGCATGCTTTGGTCTTTCTCATGTTCTTCGTTGCCGTCCCCCCTTAGATTTCCTTGATAGCTTTCTTGAAGTTGTCAAACTCTTCCCATTGTTCCTGTTTTGCTTTCCTCACCTCCTCTTTGGCGATAGTTCTTTTATTCACGTAATCGATCCTATCCTCTGGTCTCTTTGTTTGCAAGTATTTTTTCCAGGCATCCTTCTTTTCTTTGATCTTAGTTTTGACATTCTCATTCCACCATGCTGTTCTTTTCACATCCCCTTTAATTTGTTTCCTACCACAGACCTCTTCAGTACAACTGAGGAGTGTTTTTTTATACATGATACATCAATATATGGCCAGAGAAGCCAGTCAAATCAGATTGTTTCTTGCGTTTTTTTAAATTTATTAGAAATACGACCCACACTGACTTGCGCCTTCAGTTCATCGGCACCACACCTGTCTTTAGCTTTAAGTCAGTAGAGCATTCTTTTCTCCATGCACTGCAGAATATATTTCATTATTTCAATTTCACATGAAATGCTCTTCGTTTAATGATTCAATTTTTGTTTCTCGTCAAATCTAGTATTCTGTCAGTTCCAATAGGCCCCTAATTCATTAGGCAGCTGCAAAAAGGTTACTTTTGAATGATTTTGTTTAATATAGCAGCGATTAGCTCATCATATACTATATTATTTTCTGTTTGTAAGATCCATGTACTTGGGCATCGATCTTCATATACATGTACTACTACTAGTTGTAACTATGTCCCATTACCAAAAGAGTGAAATATGCCAAATTGAACATATCACATCGACTATCATTGTGTTCATTTAAGTATTTTAAGTCCCTTATGTTGATGATGTATTTGTTTACTGAAACATTTTTCAGATTCAATGTTTTAATAATGCTGTTGAAATTCATCATCCCGTAACTAACGCCAATAAATTCCGTCCTGTACTGTAAACAGCCAAGGGATCTTTATCAACGTGCACAGTGTTGTGTTCTGCACACGGGACCTCCTTTTCATCGTCCGTCTCCGATGGAACTGGGTCTGCTGAGGTGTCGATCCACCTACCTGGACCAGGGGGTGGGTTTTTCAACCAGCGGTAGGGCTCGAACCCACTACCTTTTGGTTGAGAGGCCGACACCTTGCCCCTGGATTACCGAGTTTCCGTCACAATTAGGTCATGACTACTAAATAAATTAGTTTTAATTTTAAAAACGACGCGATTTAGAACAATGCAAAAGCGTGTCTATAAACCCTCATCGCCCAAAAGGGACATAACCATGACAGACATTATGGTGACCTGAAGACCACCACACAAGTACACGCTTTGTACAACTACAAGTGCATTAACTTAATTAAACTTGCCCGCAACCACTGTGCATGCACGGCAACTACTGCATTATGTAAATGTAATAATAGTAATTTTAATATAATAGTTAATAGCACTAGCAGCGTATGTAGTATGTGGGTCTAGTCTACACTACCACTACTAGTACTACCAGTGTGAGGAGCGTCACAGGAGAGCACCAATTTCTACATAAGACTCATGAGTCATTAAGACATCCAATGTACATTTTTTTAAAATGTTAACTATGTTGATAAAGAATTATTGTTTTCCCTAGATAGTTACAATGTTACATTACATGTAATATTTACTTACTAGTTACTAGTGGTAATGATAGACAAGTGCAATTCTTTTCAGACAAAGCCTCGTTGTACTATGTAGTTGTAGCCATGTATGTATTGTAATTGAGGGCATCGGCATCAGTGGATGCCGTTCTAACTTATCATGAAATACATACAGTCAGTAGTCGCTGGATAAATGCACGCCCTTTGGGTGCAGGAAAAAGCGTGCTTTTACTTTTACGCATACTGTGTGTTTATCATTACGGGAATACTTTTGTTATATTAAATATTCGGTGAGCAGATGTAGGCGTGTGTTTATGCAGTGTGCTTTTATCCAGCGACTACCTACCGGTATTGTGAGTATTATATAAAGCTTATGCAGAGATTAAAACAGAACTTGAACAAGTTCCTTGTATCCCAGATACCCTCGTATACCAGCTCCACACATATCTGTGAGTGAACATAATATTAATATTAATAATAATAAATCTTTATTGTCCTTTTCAGGCAATTCATGTTAGGTTCACATAAATTTGATAAATCATTTTACACTTCACAATCCACAAAGCGAACTAAGTAAGGGTGACAATAATGACGATGGTAAAAAACAACAATGACAACAACAAAAGTTAATCATAATAATACTAATACTATAGTGGTGAACATAGTAGTCACAGAAGTAGTACTAGCATTCGTAATATTTCAAGTAGTTGCCAACATTATAATAATACTATTACTATAGATGGTGAAATGAACAGGCAAAATATATTAATAAAAATAATATAAATACATGTATAAGTAAAAGTAGATACAGAAAATAATTACATAATTTGAGGATTTACCTTTCCTCTCTCTCTCTCTCAACCAGCATTCCATCATCAACCAAGAGAACCATGATAATGAATATAATATTGTCAATGTTCTGCAACTTAGTAACAGCAATAGATGTGCATTGTCTTATCAGATTTACTACTACTACTAGTACTAGTCTATGTGTTAGATCAATAGGAAATGTTTTGACTTATACTTACAATTTTACTTCATTTGCTTGTTTCGACATTAGTGTTGATACATTTTTATGCTGTAGGGGGACAAATGTAGCAATAATAGTAGCATGTCGGTTGGTTCTACACCGAGATTCTCTATACCTTCTGCCGGATGGAAGTAACATAAATTCACTGTTCAGAGGGTGCTTTACTTCATCAATAATTGAAATTGAAAGGGATTTTCTTTCTTTCTAGCTTGTTTATAGCACTGCTCCACGAGTCCACGCTTTGCAATTTCTCATTGACTGTATTTCCTGATTCTTTTACCAATCTTTGTAACTTATTTTTCTGCTTTACACCACACCCTTCATACCATACAGTAATGCCAAAAGTTATAATATTAATGATACTCAACAATAACGATTGAAATATTATTTTGTTTCATGGTACTTTTACTTGTACCAAAGACTCGTAATTTTCTGAAAATGTACAACCGCTGTGAAGCTTTCTTAGTCTTAATATTTTCTACATGAATATTGAAAGTTAGAGAGTTGTAGATTAAAACACCAAGATACTTAAATTCTTCCGACTATTTCAACGTCTTGGAGATGTATTTCAACTCGCTTTATATCTTTGGTAACGGTAAAGCATTTAAAATTTAAAATTTGCTCTTTCGTTTTTAACGCATTGAACTGCAAATCATTTTGTACACATCAACTTTTGAAATTTTCGATTTGATCAAAAAAGAAGTGAACGTCCGATTCATTGTAATTCAGGAGACCCAGAATTGCTGTATCATCTGCGTATTTGATAATCACACATTTTTCATTAATTATTTGGGACAGTTGTTTGTATATAAAATTTACAGTAATGGTGAGCTGACACATCCTTGTGGGCAACCATTTGACAGAGTTCTAGTACTACTATAGTAGAAGAACAATTTGACCTCATTTTTACACACTGGGGTCTTTCTAGAAGGAAGTTGTCATACTCATATCAATCAATCAAATAACGATGTAGGTTAAAACGATGTAATTTGTTGAGCAGGATGTCGTGTTCATTGAGTTGAATGCAGATGAAAAGTTGACGTATAGACACGTGCATAGTTTGATGGTGACTTGTCAAGGTGTTTAGAGATGGTATCTGTCATCACGGTAAGAAGCGCATCCTCTACGCTGAGTTTCTGTTGGTAAGCAAACTGGTGCTTTTCTAATATGTCGCCGTTTTATTTAACTGTAGAATTTCGTTTTTTTATTAGGGTTTCTAAACATTTCATTACGATGGATGTTGTTAGGGCTACAATCATCAAGTTGTTCAGGTTGATTCTTTTTGGAACCGGGATTATAATTGATATTTTCCTTAGATTGGGCACTATTTGATAATCGAGAGAATTTTTGAAATATTCTAGTGAAGGGCACAGCGAGCTGGTCACAACAGCATTTTAGGAGGTCCGATGTTATTTTATCTGGACCAGGTGCTTTGTTTTGTTTACACCTCTTAAAAACGTTGATGACGGATTCTACTTCTATATCTGGGGGTAACGTTTCATTCTTTGTATGAATTTGGGATTGGACAACTGCAGTTGGGGAATCGAAACGACAATAAAAGATGTTAAGATCATCAGGGTCAATATCGCTGTAGCTAGATATCTTATCTTTCTTTTCTCTCATTCCACTCATCTTTCAATCATGTTCCAAGATTGTGATTGTTTGAGTTTCTTTTCCATCTTGTCTTTGTAAGCTATTTTTCTTCTTTAATTACTTTTCTTATATTTATATCCTTTTCTGCTAACCATTACATGATTTTATCACCACTCAAATGTGCAATTTTCTTTTGATTGATAGCACCTTTATTTAGCGCTGCTTTTGTGATCCAAGGCTTGTTATTTGGAAATATTTTTATTTGTTTACTTTGAAACACAGGTCACGACAGAAATGAATATAGTGTGTAATGACCTCCACCCATTCATCGATTGATATGTCATCAGTCATGAAAATACCACCTAGTTCCCCCGATTTAAAGGTAAAAAACCCACAGTTATGCATTGATTAAGGAACCAAATAGACAAAAACGACAAGTTCTTAGAGCACATTTTATAAGCATACAAACGTTTCACTTCAACAAAACAAATTCGAACATTTAGATAGATATGGAAATAAAACAAGAAAAACAACTGAAATTTTCATAAATTTATTTTAACAGAAGTATTTAGTGTTTCTTTGAGGCCTCCTGCGCTTTCAACACTCTTGCGACGATCTTCTGCTCTTCAATCAAGAATGCACGAATGATCCTGCCAGAACAAAAACAAAAGCACTTATAATTCATGTACATATTTCACCTGAAAAGATAACAAATTTTAGACACTGGAATTTAATTTGCTTTTGTAAAAATCAGCATCCCTCAACTCGGTGATTACAATTAGATCTATTGACAATGGGAGCCATATGTCAAAGGTCACAGGACATCTATATGAAAACATTAATAAGCTGCAGTCATAACTTTCATATCAACAATAACATTATAACAGTTCATGAGGTGTTGAAATTTACCTCATCCATGAGAGATGGTGAAACCAAGAACCGGCAATGGTAAGTTTCCTGAGTAGGCAATTTTTTGCCCAAAATTGCAACAAATCTAGTTAAACTAGTTTATTGTATTATTGACCCCAACCGTTCAGAAGCTGAATATCGATTCTTAACAATTGTTTAAATATGATACCTGCATAACTTTCAACACATCTGTTAACTTTAAAAGCCAGTAAGTCTGTCCTAAGTATAGCAAATTGGTAGTTACTTCAATAAGCACAGTGTGAGCTATCAATTTTTTTTATGTTTGTCAAATTACGTGACATATATTCTATGTACTTGTTATCGACAGGCGCTGTCGACGTGAAATAGATCTTGAAACATTGAACGTGGACATGTAGAGAATTTCATTCTTATGAATGATTAACATTGTCCCTCATCCCTTAGATTATTTCTTCAAATTGATGGAGTCTCTGTTCCAAGTATCACAATTTGTTTTGCCGTTGTATAAATATATAACTATAACAGCATCCTTTGAAGTATACTTAGCATCCTTTGAAGTATACCTTCTTCATCCATCTTGTAGAACTGACTGATTTTGAGGAGCTGAATATACTTTATCCCTCCCCCCCTTTCTTTCTCCTTAAAATTAAAAAGGGGAGGGAAAGAAGGTGAAAACAAATAAACTTTGCAGCCCAATAACATTAACAGGCAACATTCAAACAAATTTAATACATTCTCAAAACCCTCAGAAAGAGAGATTGGATTTTCAGACTACCCAAAAAAGTAGGGTGGTTAAAAAAATTGTAACTTTTTTATTTGTTACTATTTTCTCTTCATTTTTTAAACATAGTGTTCATAAGCGATCAAACTTTATATTTGCACCAATAAAAATCGGCTTTGTGTCACTAGTTTGGCAGAGAGGGGATGAGCGAAACCAGAGAAAGGGCGAAATCGAGAAGCTAAAAATCTTTTTTGGGGTGGACACCATTCACAATTAATAAATAACTTCCATCAATAAATAGATGAAAACAATGAGCCACACTGATAGAAAACGGTGCGGTCTATGCACTTTCTGACTTGTAAATTTACTTCAGGGATGTAAATAGCAAATTAAAATAGATTCTATGTCTCTGAAATGTGAAACTTTCAGACACAGAACACCTCCTGTACTGCATTTAATCTCACGCTTACAATAACAGCACCATTCAATGCCACCTTTCTCAACCTTCCTGATATAATTAGAAAGGAATTCATCATTAAGTTGACAGTCAGAATTTATTCTGAGACATAAAACTTACATCTAGATCAATCACATCCACTGGCAAATCCCAATCATTAAACCTTAACTTTTAACAGGTCATCCCCAATTTGCTAAATTGTCTATATAGATACATAATGTACATTCTGGAGCTAGCTTACCTTTATTCTAAATCTAGAGTTAGTTGTTTCGAAGATTTGCTAATGTTATTATAACACATATATAGCAAAATTTTCAATTAATTCAGAATCTATTTATGTTAACTAGGCGACCTAGAAATTTAAATCTACTCTCGAGTTTATAAATTGTAGGCTAGATAACAGACTGATCTAGATCTTACTAGATTGAATCCAGATCTATCATAATATAGACGTCTGTCTAGAATCTAAATCTAGAAGATCTAGATCAACTTGTGCGCTTAGTTTTAAGATCTTTCCCTGGAACAACGAGCAAGAAATAACTTTAATCTGTAACCAAGCTACATCTATTTATACGCTGATATACTAACCCAAGCTATAGGGAAAACTATGGCCTAAGGCTGTTAAGCCATCATAAAAAAAATCTAGATCTAGAACCTAGGTCACTTCACTCAAGCAGATAGATCTTATATATCTTGCCTAGCTCTAGATTAGACAGACGTCATAGTGCTCAGGACGTAAAATTTTGTAGGAGATTCTAGGAGGTTTTCTATGAGCTTTAGGTTCTCTTGATGGTAATTGTTAAGTTAAGTTAGTATCAAGCGTGTAGTTTTATCATAAAAGTTAATGACAAATTATATGTTACTAGTAAATCAAAAGGTGTCTGTGACAGTACATTTATCTATTTAAGCATATGTATGTCTTAGATCTACACATTACCTATGCGTAGCTAATTTAAAACGGATCAACCATAGAAGACAATCCCTCAACATGGCTCTGGGCGACGAGACACAGATTTGAACCAGTGACAATGAGTACATCTATCTCCGTCCATGGGGGGCTAACTAAAGTTTGCAGTAGGTCGCTGTCTCTGCGACTTTAGAGTACTTTCTCCTTGTCCTCCTACACTGAAAGTCTTGATGCACCATTTATATCTTGCACTGTGAATGTCTGTTTTTCTTTAGAATCCATTCTCTATAATTTGGGTTATGCACACATTGATCTTGAAATCTGCATCTGTATTTCGATGCCATGTTCGCAGATAAAAACATGATGAGATGTCGATTTTAAAATCCAAACAGAAGCAAGTGTCACTAAAATAGATCTATCACGGATAACGCCCTCGCTTTGAATGAAAAACAAAGACTAGAATGCCGTGGTGATTTGGATTCACTTGAAGTTGAAGAGTTCCTATAAAGACCGATAACGCTGAACTTCGATTTAAAAGTCTTGCGGTTCATCGTAGTCAGCTAAACTAGATTCTCAAACAAAACGGCCGCCAAAACGAGAGGACTCACTAATCGAATACCCTGAGCAAGTATTTGGAACCGTCCGACGGCCGTCAGCTCAAAACAATTAAGAGATTTTAGGAGGATTTTCTCTCTAGGCGATTCTAAGGTACTACGACCCCTAGATTAGACAATTAAATCACAATAAGATCATCGACTGCAGATCACATTCACAACTGAACCGTATGACAGCAGAGGCAAGTCAGCGCATCTCAACATTGTCTAAATCTATCCCAAAATCCTTTGCCTATTTCCACGACTTATGTGTTAGATTTCAGACTAAAAAAAAAAATCAGAAAGGAAATAAAGGTTCCGATTTTTAAATCTGAAATCTTAATTTTATCCTGCTGTGCTTAACCACCTCACCTATTCATAACAGCGAACAGAAGTATTTTAGTTTTAGCTAAAATAACTAGAATAACCTTAAATAATCTGAAATCAAAGGAAATCTGAAAGAATTACATCCCCGCTACTTGCACAAGTGGTAGTATTTGTTTTGTAAGTTTGCAAAGAAAATGGGTTATGTTGTTACTGCCAGCAGTAAAAAAAAGAACCATTCAAGCTAGAGAGCTTCTTCTGGCAGGAAACGGAAGTAAAATAATAAGCCTAGAAGATGCTCCATACTGCAATCGCCGATATCGTGATCTTTCTATATTTTTAGCCCGACGATTTTATGATTGTGCAGCTGCGACAATTATACTATGATGTAAGTGTAGCATGATTGCACCCTGGTGCGACAATGGTAGTCTATGACTTAAGAGCTTGGTACAACATGCATAATAATTATGACATTAATCTTTATTTTCTCTATGATGTTGTGAAGCTTGTATGAAGCAATCAACAACTAACAAGTATATGTATCTAAAAAAAAGAACAAACCCAAACGAACAACAGTGAAATTACCAACGCAGCTAACTTAATTTTTTCAATACAATAAATACCTCTCTCTGACGGCTTTGTGGCACCTTGAGCCACCATATGCCCGTGTTACAGTCTTCTTCCTCTTGCTCATTGTACTAAGCTTATGGGGACTAACAGCTGCCACCTGGGGATGGTTCAGAAGTAAAATAGAGTCAGTAAGTAGGTAGTCGAAACCGAAATCTCAAGTGTAAGCAATGGAAAAGCAATTGCTACCACTGAAAGAGCTTTATTACCAGAGTAATTTGATACCAAAATCATTTCTGTAGTACAGTACTAAAAGAAGTTACAAATTTTTTAATTTATAAAAATTTGTTAAATTTTCCAAAGGACCAAAACACCAAATTTATTTAACCCTCTATATCTCGCAAAAACAATCAGTCACAAAACTCATGTTTCTTAAACTTAAAAAAGTTATGAATACATAGAACCAGATTTTTTTCATGACACTCAAACTTTACACACTGGAAATGATGATGCTCAAGACCCGAGTTAAGTGACTGGTCAGTCCTGCAGACTAGATCTAGTTAGAAGGCCATGCCGAGTTTCAGTCAAACAAAGCTCCTTCGCAGTAACTCACAAAGTCGAAAATTAATGTGACACCAGTAGTAGTTTTCTAATGTAAAATTGAATGGGCTTTCTTTTGGTGGACTTGTTTTCTCTGAGTTTCTTACGTAAGTGGCTATTCGGAGCATTTAATAGCTTTAATCGCCTCGGATGAGCTCTTAACTTTGACATTGGCGGTAGTAATAGGTATCATTGTAAAGCCTATTTTTAGCAGCTTTTCAATGGTGTAAGCCATATTACGCCACTACACTGTGAAGAAGAGAGGGGCAAGGTGAATAGACCGAAAATTAGCGAAATCTGCGACTTCCACAATAGTGAACAGAAAAATGGGGCGGTTTGGACACGCTAGAGTAAGATAATATCTTAGACAAAACTAGAAAGTAACAACATCCATGTAGTTATATCATGTGTGACATGGTTACTTTTGACAGAATATTTGGATAATGACATCTGACAAAAAGTGCTCAATTCAAAGCACATGTATATACTACTGCTAACAAAATGATATTCTAGCAAGCACTCAGTTTCCATGATAAATATTATGAGATCATTTTATTTTCAAAGAAAGAGAAGAAAAGCATGAATAAATAAATAGAAAATTGAAAGATATGAGTAATTCTCAAAACATCTTTACTACGAAAGAGACAATGAATGAAATGTGGACTTGTCACTCTTGAACAATGTGTTTCCCCCAACATTTAATTCTGAATGTGAGTTTGAAATTTGTGTAGTGTCTCTATGAAATACCCATTGTCACACATGACCAGTTGTATGGGCTTTTATCAAGAGCACAGAATTTCAATGCATAGCTCCCCAACCCCTTATATTTAATTATTAACAAGCTTTATATCATCAATTCCCACAAATTTGTGGATTACATTTCAGCAGACTGGTAGACTATCTTCAAACTCCACTGAATACCACCTGATAATATAAGTATGGGAATTTATTTTTGTTCGAAATACAGGTGTACCGATTTTACAGGCAGAGTAGGACAACCATTCTTCTCTCCACACTATTCCATATAACAAGTCAGTTAATTCTCTGCAACATGCTAACCAGGACAGAATGGCAATGATGTGATATAAAGCTTTGTTTATTTCACAGGAATTTACCCTGTCCATCATATGCAGTGATATCAGGGTGAATTAAAAGAAAGGATAGAAGTAAAACCTACCAGTAGGTGAATGCAGGAAATTACAAGATCATTGATATTGATAGATAATATAACGTTCCCACAAATTTGAGGGTATTTTCGAGTAACAGTATAAAAAAGTGAACTGAATGACCCACATTTAAATAATACTAAGAATCTATTTCTTAGATCTAGAGAACCATCATGCCTGAAAGAAAAAAGAAGGAAGGGTCTCTGAGACAATAACACAAAGGAGCAGACTGGATGGTTAGTTTTTCTGTGTCAACAAAATCATGATCTACATCCTGCCCCCGCCAAGGTGATGGGGCTAGTTCATATAAAGATTGCATTATATCATGGTAATGTTGTCCTATCAACTAGTTGCAACTTTTGAATACTAATCCGTGGCTGTCTCTATATGCCTTAATATGTGGCGACTATTTTATTTTACACACCCACAACTACAGTGATCTTGAGGTACATGGCTTTTTTTTGATTTACCCACATCCACAACTTAGATACCGGTGATTCTTAGTTCTTCAGCCAAGGGATCTTTGAACTTAGATATGTAACCGGTGATATGCTCTTAATATGTAATCTGGCTGTCTCTAGGATTTTAATATTTGCCGACTTTTGATTTCTATTTATGAAAATAAGTAAGTAATAAAAGGTGAGAAGGAGATAGAGAGAGAGAGAGAAACAGGCACAACTTAGATGGGAAACAAGAACAAAAATGACAAATGTAAGACTAGATGGGTCTAGGAGAAATGATAGGATAAATGTAAGATTAGATCTTATGTCTCACTGGCGTGAATGAAGAAATGATAGATAATGAATGAAAGCTATTTGATCAAGACACACCCACATCCAACCAAGTGTCCCGGGCTTATGGTGATACACTGTTTATTAAGAAAAACTGCCATTTACCTTTGCCAAGAGGAGGGCATCTTTTATTTCCGAAAACAATTTGACTGCAATTTAATTCCTTCTTACATCAGAAGTGTATTAAGAAAACATTTACCTTTTGGAGGGCATATTTTTTGAAAACAATTTGACCAAACATTTAATTCCTTCTTACATCAGAAGTAAATGAAACATTCTCACTGAATAGACCCAACTTAAAACACAAAGTCACCCCTGAGTTTTGTCTTGAAGTCCCCGCATATTGGTGTCTTGGGAAGCTTTTTCTGATAAAGGTAAACAAGCTTTCCACCTGGTGTCTTAGACCTGCAATCAAACAATGAGTTACATGAGTGAGGTCCTAGCTACATTCCATAAAAAAATGTAAGGAAGGTACACTTGCTTTGCATGATTACCAAACATACTCTAGAAATGAAAATTCAGACACCCCTGCCTAAAAACAAAAAATTATGACAGAAAGTAAAAACATGTTTTTACTCCCAAAACAGAATTGCTAAAGACCCAACCACAAAAAATTGTACATTAAAAAAAATCAACTGTAAGGTACTTACACCTTTCGGCGGTTAGACTGTGTATTGTAAGACAGACGTCTTCTAAATGTGAGACGCTGAGCCATCTGCAAAGAATAGGGAATAAAAGATAGGAGACAAGTCATGAACTTATTCAGTCCCTAACAATGATAATATGTTTCCATGAAGAGTAGAAACCACACCTGTCTTTTATACGATCATATTTCACACAAACGTATGTGCATATTTTTCTGTTACCTGTGAAATATGCTAGTGGCAGTGGCACACACATATATAATGTCAATCTACAATAGAGAATAAAGTTCTAGAATTCCACACATCTGATTTAGATCTAGATTAGATTAGACGAGGCGAAAGAAATACAAGTTTACAGTGTAAATTTGCTTGATTTCAAAATCCGTTTTAGCAATGAATAGATCATAGATGAAGTGAACCAAATGAAAAGTTAAAATTAAAGAAGTGGTCATTCGACCCGGGTCCCAATAAACACCCACACTATTCGGACACGCTGGGCCTATTAGGACATGGACTATTTCTTAAGTAAAACGACGTCATAACCTAACCTAAACTGCATGCCCAGAACAATATTAGATCTATTGTTTAAGTGCCGGTACCAACCATGTCCCAAAATCCGATAAGTTTCCCGGTAGCCTACTTCATAACATTAATAACGTAGTGTAGCACCTACTGGGATATTTACCTATTAAAAAATACTTAAAATGGGTAATAAAAATCGCGACCAGCTCTCGAAAATGAGTTCATCGGAAGGTATGAAAGGTTTCCGTTTACTTTTTCCCCCGGAACGAAATATGACTGCTAGAAAAAGAAGTCGACTTCGCACAAGGCCGTCAAGATGGCCTTGCTTCGCTACGATTGAAACTGAAATTACGTGTCTTCAACTTCAATTCTCTAAAAAATATATTTTTTAGACAGATTCTAGATCTGTGTGTCCCCATAAAAACCCGGGTCCGAATAAAACCCACTATTGGGACACGCGGGTCCGAATAAACACCCACTATTGGGAGACGGGTCCGAATAATGACAGCCTAAAATTAAAATAAATTGTAAATCCTTTAGGCCTAATTGTTAAAAAAAGAATGTTTTCTCAACAAGCAAAAATTGTGTGCCGGTTGACCGCACCCAAAATAAGGTTTTTCACATAAGTGGTGAGCACTCTGGCAGATTAACCATTGATCGCAACAAAGACCTGAAGGCACAATGGATAAGTTCAATTTCGGTGTCATGGGGACCAATAAGATTGTTCACATGCAATTTGTGTGCCCAATTAAATTAAATACAGCAGGTAATTTCATGCAACTTATGACATCATGGAAAGAGCCATGGGCAGTCTGACTAATTCTAATTGCCTAGTGACAAACCAGTGATCCAATATCACTTATGTGACGAAAGCTGTACTGTACACAGTGGGTGGAGTTAAAAAGAGGAGACTGCACATCTTTTATCACATTACATTGGATAGATAGACCTAGATCTAATATGCAGAGGCTAGGTTTGAAACCGGTAGTCAACCAAAACATAAGGACTATCACTATCCCTGAACCACCCTGCTATCCCCCACACCAAACCCGAGGCAAAGTTAGGTCCGTCCAGTAGCTAGCCTAACCCCAACGAAAATCACACCCTATTGGCTTTGGTAGTCCTATTAAATCTGTGATAGATCTAGATCTATAAATAGATCTAGGTCTGCTCTAGTGATACTAAATATTATTAAAATCTAGATTTCTGCTCTAGTGATACTGAATATTATTAAAATCTAGATCTATAACTAGATATAGACTAAAGATATAAAATAGATCTAGGAACAGATCACGAATCTAAATCCTAGATCTAGATCTAGAATCTAGTGAGAATACAGATGCCGGTGAGAAAAAATCCATCTCGTGTCCCTTGGATGAGGGCCCGACTACGGTAATACTTCCAGATTAGAGCTAGTTAGATCTTTAGCAAACAGATTTGAAGAGCTGAAATAGATCTAGAATTATTCTAGAAGCTATATCTATATCTAACTAACGACTATCAGACTCAGACACCTTTCCTTTATTCCTTCCTTCACTACACGGCCCTCACGACCTACGGCATCCCGTGTTTTTTTTCGCACTTGCCGGCTGTTGAATACTAGAATATGGCCAACAAATACCTTTTACAAACTAAATCATGAAATAAATGAATAGAAAGGATCAATTATTAGGGTAAAAGGGAAGATGTATGAAGATTACAATATATGCTTTCACAGAATCCTACCTCTAATGTTGACAAAATTTAGTGAAAGGAAACGGAAGTGTCTGAATCGTGGAACGAAGAATTGTTTTACAATAATTTAGTAGAAAATATCAGACAAACTAAATACACGGCAATAGTTATTGTAGCCTTCATTTCTTGAGGTTTTTTTTTTCTTCTTCACTTTCCCTCCATTCTGTCTTTCTTCATATAGGGTTCATGACGCCTGTCTTCATCAATTCTTTATATTACCTTACAGTTTATACAATCGTGAATCAAATCGCTATTTGAATGACCAGTGCACGACGTTCCAAGTAGAATGTCGTGTAGGGAGTGCAGACATGAAGTATTTTTTACACTGACAAAACGTCAGGAAGATACAGTTTTTTTATATTTACTTTCCCATTTAATTTTGATAGCCGACTTTTTTCCTAAGGAGACAAGCCCTGATCTCAAATCTATTCTTTTCTTCATCCTAAGCCAAAATTATTTTAATTTTTCTGATTGCTTTCGCCATTATTGTTGTCAACCATTTGTATACTTTTAACACCTGCATCGTAGGCCTGCGATACTTTCTTTCTTCTCTTCCTTTTGTTTCTCTTAAATTTACAATTCGTTACGTCTTCTGTCTTCAATAGACATCTACAGTCTTCTTTCATTACAGCCACTCTCTATTGTCTTTTATTCCCCTCCTATTGCTTTCGCCTTCACACGTCTTTATTTTCCTTCTTCCAATAATTCCTCTCAAATTCATTCTCCTTTTTATTATTTTCCTCTTTCCTAGATTTCTTCTCCTCTCTGTTCTCTTTTTACTTAGCTTTATAATGTTTCTTCTT
>JAXRKP010001292.1:137500-143115 GCA_037039925.1 Doris montereyensis | reverse complement strand
GTATAATATGTGTGTACATGTATAATATGTGTGTACATGTATAATATGTGTGTGTGCATGTATAATATGTGTCTGTCATATATAATATGTGTGTGCATGTATAATATGTGTGTGCATGTATAATATGTGTCTACATGTATAATATGTGTCTACATGTATAATATGTGTGTGCATGTATAATATGTGTCTACATGTATAATATGTGTCTACATGTATAATATGTGTCTACATGTATAATATGTGTCTACATGTATAATATTTGAGTCTACATGTATAATATGTGTGTGTCATGTATAATATGTGAGTCTACATGTATAATATGTGTCTGCATGTATAATATGTGTCTACATGTATAATATGTGTCTATAATATGTGTGTGCATGTATAATATGTGTCTACATGTATAATATGTGTCTACATGTATAATATGTGTATAATATGTCTACATGTATAATATGTGTCTACATGTATAATATGTGAGTCTACATGTATAATATGTGTCTACATGTATAATATGTGTCTACATGTATAATATGTGTATACATATATAATATGTGTCTACATATATAATATGTGTCTACATGTATAATATGTGTTTACATGTATAATATGTGTCTACATGTATAATATGTGTCTACATGTATAATATGTGTGGGCATGTATAATATGTGTCTACATGTATAATATGTGTGTGCATGTATAATATGTGTCTACATGTATAATATGTGTGGGCATGTATAATATGTGTCTACATGTATAATATGTGTCTACATGTATAATATGTGTCTACATGTATAATATGTGTCTACATATATAATATGTGTCTACATATATAATATGTGTCTATGTATAATATGTGTGTGCATGTAAAATATATGTGCATGTATCATATTGGGTGTGTGTATATGTTTGTACGTGTATAATATATGTGTTTATGTGCATGATTTGTGCGTGCGTGTATAATGTATGTGCGTGTATATGTCTGTATGTGTATAATATCTGTGTGTATGTGCATGATATGTGTGTATAATGTATGTGCGCGTGTATATGTCTGTACATGTATAATATCTGTGTGTATGTGCATGATATGTGTGTGCGTGTATAATGTATGTGCGCGTGTATATGTCTGTACGTGTATAATATCTGTGTGTATGTGCATGATATGTGTGTGCGTGTATAATGTATGTGCGCGTGTATATGTCTGTACGTGTATAATATATGTGTTTATGTGCATGATATGTGTATGATAATGTGTGTGCGTGTATATGTCTGTACGTGTATAATATATGTGTGTATGTGCATGATATGTGTGTGTGCGTGTATATGTCTGTACGTGTACGTGTGTATAATATATGTGTGTATGTATATGTCTGTACGTGTATAATATATGTGTGTACGTGCATGATATGTATGTGCGTGTATAATGTATGTGCGCGTGTATATGTCTGTACGTGTATAATATCTGTGTGTATATGCATGATATGTGTGTGCGTGTATAATGTATGTGTGCGTGTATATGTTTGTACGTGTATAATATCTGTGTGTATGTGCATGATATGTGTGTGCGTGTATAATGTATGTGTGCGTGTATATGTCTGTACGTGTATAATATCTGTGTGTATGTGCATGATATGAGTGTGCGTGTATAATATATGTCTGTGTGTTTGTGCATGATAGTTGTGTGTGTGTGTAATATATGTGTGTGCGTGTATGTGCATAATATGTGTGTGTATCATATGTGTGTGCGTGTGTGTGCATGATATGTGTGTGTGTGTAATATATGTGTGTGCGTGTAGAGTGTGTGAGTGGGTATACATGTACAATGTGTATGTGTGTGTAATATATGTGTGTGCGTGTAGAGTATGTGAGTGGGTATACATGTACAATGTGTGTGTGTGTGTGTGTGTGTGTGTGTGTGGGTGCGCGCGTATAATATGTGTATGTATGTATAATATGTGTATCTTCATGTACGTATTGCCATGTGTGTGTGTGTGTGTGTGTGTGAATTTAGCATGTGTGTAAACATAATATTCATTGTGAATGGCTCTCCCCGCGTGTGTTTGTCTATGAGTATTTGTGTGTGTGTGTGTATGTGTGGGGCCGTTATGTATAATGTGCACATTTAAAATCATCATGTCGTTTTATTTAGTATCTACTTAATCTACGCTATTATTTCTCCAACCAAAAGTTTTGATTTAGTATCTACTTAATCTATGCTATTATTTCTCCAACCAGAATGTTTTTTATTTAGTATCTACTTCATTTACACGATTATTTCTCCAACCAGAATGTTTTTACACAATGGACACCCTCCCGATGTGATTTCCCAATACGGATAAAAATAGATTATCATCTAATTCTCTTTATGCTATTTATAGAATAACAATACCAGATGATATGACACAGTGTCTGACACTAGACCTACCTCCTAATTTACTTCTGTCTTTTTATGTTATCCTGCAGAAGGTCAGGGAGTGACTTATAAAATCATGACTTGAAAAAAAAAATTAAAACAAAAAATTATGTTCAAATAGGGCGTGGCCAGCCAAAAGAACTTAAGAGTGTAAATTCAATGGCAAGTTGACATATAGATAAATATAAGCATTGGCGTTGCATCATGCAGTATAATGAAATTAAGTTCGAGCGTGTTATCACGATTCAATAGGGGACTCGGTAGCTCAGAGGCAAGGCGGCAGCCTCTCAACCCAAAAGTAGTGGGTTCGGACCTGGAACTACCTATACCTGTACTGAGATTTCCTAGGTTCGGACCCTGCCAACGGTTGAAACATTATCTCCAATATTTTTCTGAGTAAAATCTTCCCCCCACCGCCCCGCCCCCGCCCCCGCCCCCCCCCTCCCAGTCCAGGAATGTGGATCGACATCTAGTTTCATCGGACACGGACGATAAAAAGGAGGTCCTGTGTGCAAATTACAACACTCTGTGTATGTTAAAGATCCTTGGGCTGTTGACACACAAACAAACAACACAAGAACATACGAATCTTTCTATATTTACACACACACACGCACACATACACCCAAACACACACACACACACACAACAGAAGCAACAACTGGTACAATTTTATGTGTAGCATACTACATGTTATTCTGATCTCGGTCTGCCTGTGCTATCTCTATACTGCTGTTGTACTCACATGCAGTGACCTATTGATATCTGCAATAGATTGAGTGACGAAATTAGACACAATTTGTGCTGAGCTCTCACGCAACAGCAACGACAAAGAAGTAACACTAATACACCGTCCTCTATCTGAATTGAACTGAATGGAAATCACAGTCACACTTCTAAACCTATTATAATAATAACTAACTGCTAGCGACTGATATACTGTTGGTTGTGTTTTGGTGTCAGTGTATCCATCGATTTGTAATTGCCATGCGATGAAAATGGTTACATTAGTTCTGGTAATAATGTACTAATGCACGTGTGTGTATGTGTGTGTGTGTGTGTGTGTGTGTGAGAGAGAGAGAGAGAGAGAGAGGGAGGGAGAGAGAGAGAGAGAGAGAGAGGGGGAGGGAGGGAGAGAGAGAGAGACAGAGAGAGAGACAGAGAGACAGAGAGAGCGAGAGAGAGAGAGAGAGAGAGAGAGAGAGAGAAGAGAGAGAGAGAGGGAGGAGAGAGAGAGAGAGAGAGAGAGAGAGAGAGAGAGAGAGAGACAGAGAGAGAGAGAGAGAGAGAGAGAGAGAGAGAGAGAGAGAGAGAGGGGGGGGGGAGGGAGGGAGAGAGAGAGGCAAGAGAGACAGAGGGCAGAGAGGCAGAGAAAGAGAGAGAGAGAGAGAGAGAGAGAGAGAGAGAGAGAGAGAGAGAGAGAGAGAGAGAGAGAGAGAGAGAGAGAGAGAGAGAGAGAGAGAGAGAGCGGGAGAGAGAGAGAAAGACAGAGAAAGAAAGAGAGAGAAAGAAGAGGGAGGGAGGGAGGAGGGAGAGGAGAGAGAGAGAGACAGAGAGAGAGAGAGAGAGAGAGAGAGAGAGAGAGAGAGAGAGAGAGAGAGAGAGAGAGAGAGAGAGAGAGAGAGAGAGAGAGAGAGAGAGTGGGGGGGGAGGGAGGGAGAGAGAGACAGAGAGAGACAGAGAGGGGGAACAGAAGGCGAGAGAGAGAGAGAGAGAGAGAGAGAGAGAGAGAGAGAGAGAGAGAGAGAGAGAGAGAGAGAGACTCTAGAGCAGAGAGAGAGAGAGGAGAGAGAGAGAGAGAGAGAAAGAGAAAAGAGAGAGAAAGAGAGAGAAAGAGGGAGGGGAGAGGGGAGGGAGGGGAGGGAGGGAGAGAGAGAGAGAGAGGGCAGAGAGAGAGAGAGAGAGAGAGAGAGAGAGCAGAGAGAGAGAGAGAGAGAGAGAGAGAGAGAGAGAGAGAGAGAGAGAGAGAGAGAGAGAGAGAGAGAGAGAGAGAGAGAGTGGAGAGAGAGAGAGAGAGAGAGAGAGAGAGAGAGAGAGAGAGAGAGAGAGAGAGAGAGAGAGAGAGAGAGACAGAGAGACAGAGAGAGAGAGAGAGAGAGAGAGAGAGAGAGAGAGAGAGAGAGAGAGAGAGAGAGAGAGAGAGAGAGAGAGAGAGAGAGAGAGAGAGAGAGAGAGAGGGAGAGAGAGAGAGAGGAGAGAGAGAGAGGGGGAAGGAGGGGGAGGAAGACAGAGGGAGGAAGGGAGAGGAGAGGAGAGAAGAAGAGAGAAGTTAAATTCTCGAGAACATCCTCAAACATGAAGATAATGTAGGTATGTGGAAGCTCAAACCAGTAAATGTATGTTAGCTTTCATTTGCTGATGATTTAGTTCTGTTTGGAAAATCAAGAAAGTGACCTCCAGTCAAATATCAACATAATGAATAATGAATTAAATGTAAATGCAAAAACCAAAACAATGCTAGTAACTAGGGAGCTAAAACACAAAATCTTAAATTAGTTAAGGAGAATTTAGAACAAGTTCAAACCTACAATTACTTGGAGTAATGATTAACTCAGAGGGAAAACTAATAGAAAGAAATCAGCCAGAGAATCCAAAGGCAAGTGCAATATATAATCATCTAGGAAAGGCATGCGGGTAGGTAAACAAATTTCAACAAAAACCAAAATGGCAGTATACAACACAGTTTATTGTCCTACTCTCTATGGCAATGAAACCTGGACCTTAGGACAGATAGGGAATACAGTAGAGTGCAGGCAGCCGAAATGAAATATCTAAGAAGAGTAGTAAGGAAAACTAAAAGAGAAAAAAAAATCAGAAACACAACAATAAGAAGTCAAACCAAAGCAGATAACATATAAAACTAAGATAGAAATGAATCAACTGAGATGGTTTGGGCACTTCTAAACAGAACGAATGACAATAGAATAGCTAAATCACTATACAGTGCTAAAACTCAAGGTAAAAGATCAAAGGCAAACCTCGGAGAAAGTGGGAAGAAGATATAAAGAGAGGCATTAACGCAAAAAAACTTAACTTTCTTGGAAGGAAACAGAGAATGTCAGGACATGGCATCCTGGAGAAAGATCCTTTCGGGCATCTAAAACCCATACACCAGAACGTAGAATGGGAGCTGATAAAGAAAGAAGAAGTTTCGAGTTTCTTATGCTCCCTTATCCTGTGGTAGGCAGGATAAAACCAATGC